>LBNU01003382.1:131995-186970 GCA_014162995.1 Artemisia annua
GGGAACTTGCAAGAGATAATTGCACGACTACGGGACGAAAAAAGACAAATAGAAGAAAACACAGAACTACCATTATCAAACAACACAAAAAGGTTGAGACAGAGACTTTTCAAATCTAACTACAGAAGAAGAAGAAACATCAAATTGAATCTGCCGTTAGCAGCACTAATACCAGAAAATGTAGAACCGTTGCAGGTTATATATCCTAACAATTACTCAGGTTATGAAGAGATAGAGTTTGCTTATGGTAGCGACTATGAAGAGCAAGAATAGAGGAAACACGCTTGATACGTAAAACTAAGTCAATTGTTTTTGTTTACAAGTATTTGTCCTGAAGTTTTTAATTAAAGTTTGATATGTTAGGATCTATTTTTTTTCAAACAAGTAATGTAATTCAAGTATGATAATGAATCAAATTATGAATAAATGGTTGATGACACAATTTTAACAAAATGTCTATCCCTAAATTCACACCCACAACTCATTAATGGCAGATAATTCGGTAAAACAACATGTATATCATATGTTCATATATGCATAAATAATAATCAAAACTCCTTATAATTTATTGTTCTTTTCCAAACATGTAAAAACTGTCCTCAATTGGTGTTTCACAAAGGTGTATATAAATTGACTTTATGAATGAGTAAGTTACAGAGATCAGTGGTTACAAGATATTAAATTCACTTTATGAGTAATTAGAAGTTATAATTTGATGAGCCCTTTAAAACCCCTGCTCTAGCTTCTAAAGCTTTCAAACCAGTTGTTTTTTATTCACTATTTTATATAGCGACCCTGGATTATGTAACAGATATTGAGCATCGGTTGTGAATATTAACAAAAAAATTATGTTGTGAACTTTGTCCACAACCTTTTTAGTTTGTTAATATTTACAAACGATGCTCAACATAGTTGCGTACTCTGATTTTCCTCTGGAATTCCTTTTGTTAGCTTAATTCTCTTGCAATATGTCTGGTACAGAGTACATGCTTCATGGTCCATGTGGCACGCAAACAAATAATGCTTCGTGCACGGTCGAAGGCAAATGTATGAAACACTACCCCAAGAAGTTTTACGGAGAAACAACGATTGATGATGATGGGTATCCTGTTTACCGGAGGAGGAACAGTGGAGTAAGTGCGGTTAAAGGTAAATACACGTACGATAATTCATATGTTGTCCCCCACAATAGATACCTACTGCTCAAATATGAGGCACATATTAACGTGGAATGGTGCAATAGATCAAAAGCCATCAATTATTTGTTTAAATATTTAAACAAAGGACCAGACCGAGCCACAATAGTTATACAAGATAACGTAACCTCAGAATCAGGAAAAGAAAGGATTGTAGCAGTAGATGAAATAAAAAATTACTTGGATTGTCGATTTTTGGGTCCATGTGAGGCAGTATGGCGAATCAACCGGTTTGATATCAACCACTGCTACCCGTCAGTCATGAAGCTCATTTTTCATCTACCAGACCAACAAACAATTACACTTCGTGATTCGCAAAATCTCCCAGAATTACTCGGGCGAGAAAGTATCAAATATACTATGTTTACAGATTGGTTTGAATTGAACAAAAGGGACCCAAATGCGTGCGGACTAACTTATGCTCAGATACCAACTAGGTATGTTTGGCACGACCAAACCAAAATGTGGAAAGAACGCAAACAAAGATCATGCATCGGGCGCATCATTTATTGCCATCCAGCATCAGGTGAGCGCTACTATCTAAGGATGTTGTTAAATGTCGTTAAAGGAGTTTTTTCTTTCAAAGACATTAGAACATACAAAGATACGGTCTATGCAACCTTCAAAGAAGCTTGCACAGCTAGGGGCTTGATTAGTGACGACAAGGAATGGACCCAAGCTATATTGGAAGCAAGCTTCTGGGCTTCCGGTACACAACTAAGGGATCTATTTGTAACGATATTGCTATTTTGTGAACTAAATAGCCCCAGACGCTTATGGGACCAAACATGGGAAGCAATCTCTGAAGATATTTTATACAAAAAGCGAAAACAGTTTATGTATCCGTCGTTGGAACTGACAGACGAGCAGACAAAGAACTACTGCTTGGTGGAATTACAGGACCTCTTGCACAAGAATGGGAAGTCTTTATCAGATTTTGCTGATCTTCCACAACCAGACCCATCGCTCTTAACGAACTTGGACAACCGTCTGATCAGGGAAGAGTTAAGCTACAACATGAAAATGCTTAAAACTGAACATCAAAAGCTCCATGCATTGCTAAACCCAGAACAACGAACAATCTACGACAAAGTCATCAACTCTGTGCAACAAAAAACAGGAGATTTTATCTTTGTATATGGTCCCGGAGGCACCGGGAAAACATTTTTATGCAAGACAATCATCTCCCATTTAAGATCAAAGAAAATGATTGTTCTTGCCGTTGCATCATCAGGTAAACAGCAGTAGAAAAACCATTACTTTAATTTTATAAGGTAATAACATACCAGATACTAAATACCATCTTTTGTTCTATCATGTACACGATGAAACAGGAATAGCTTCATTGCTTCTTCCTGGCGGAAGAACGGCCCACAACAGATTTGTTATACCACTAGAGTTAATGGAGAATAGTACGTGTGGCATAAAACAGAACACACACCTGGCGGAATTGATGAAATAGGTCAGTTTAATTATATGGGACGAAGCACCAATGACACAGAGGTACGGCCTTGAAGCGCTGGATAAAACACTTAGAGACATACTAGGGTACCCAAATGTGGCAAACAGAGAACGCATTTTTGGCGGCCTGACCGTCTTACTTGGAGGAGATTTTAGACAAATTTTGCCAGTTATACCAAAAGCCAAAAGGCAAGAAGTGGTAAAGTCTTGCATAAACAGGTCAAAATTGTGGTCAAAATGTCACGTGTTTAAGCTAACACGCAGCATGAGGGTGAATGAATACGACACGCAAGGAAACATTGACACAAATAAACAAAAGTTTAATCAGTGGGTTTTAGACGTAGGAGATGGAAAGGTGCAGGCAAAAATGAAGGAAGGAGAAGATGAACCAACTTGGATCCAAATCCCAGAAAATTTCCTCATCAAAAAATGGAAGTGTCCCATATCAGAAATTGTTAAAGAAACATTTCCAGACTTCACTTCAAGGCAAAAAGATGAAGGATATTTAAGAGAAAGGGCAATATTGACACCAAAAAATGATGATGCAGATGAAATCAACGACCATATGTTTAAAATACTAGGAGGCCGATCTGTTACATACAAAAGTTCAGATGAAGTCTGTAAAGCATCAACTGATGCCCTGGACCAAGAACAGTTATACCCACTGGAATTTCTAAACTCTTTAAAGTTCCAAGGACTGCCACCACACGAACTAAAGTTAAAAAACGAGCTCTCGGTAATGCTGTTACGGAACGTCAATCCGAGCCAAGGTATGTGCAATGGTACCAGGTTGATCATCACGCATCTCGGAGATTTTGTAATCCAGGCGAAAATAATCACCGGTTCTAACATCGGAGGCGTGGTATTGATACCAAGAATTACGCTGACATCAAACAGAAATCAGTGGCCGTTCATTGTCAAAAGAAGACAGTTCCCCATTAAACCATGTTATGCAATGACCATCAACAAGATTCAAGGGCAATCACTTAATTTTGTCGGACTGTATCTACCAGCACCAGTATTCAGCCAGGGCCAACTCTATGTGGTGATATCTAGAGTCACAAGCCCTGAAGGACTGAAAATCTTAATGATGGAAGACAACGACAAGAACTTAAAACATCACACGCGGAACATTGTCTATAAAGAGGTTTTTAACAACCTATAATAGCACAAGCTATGCATACACTTAGTATTTGGATTAGCTCATGTTTTGTGACCAAAATGGACATGTTTAATAAGCTTATAAGCTCAAGTGTTTAGTTTGAATATCAACCAAACACCCTTTAAAGCAGTCACAACATATGGCAGCAACACATAAAGCTCGAAATAGGAGTGAAAAAAAAAGCTTATGGCAACAGCTCGAAATAGGACTAAAAACATCATATGGTGGCAATAAAACATCTTGAAAAAACAGCATATGGCAGCAACACAGATGCCCGAAATAGGACTAAAAAACAACATGGGTTCAAACCACGTAGATTAGTCAGCCAAAAGGTAAGAAACCATGGTTACCCAAAAAAAATAATAACAAATGGTGGCAATAAAACAGCTCGAAAAAACAACATATTGCAACAATACAAACAACTTATTATTGCAGCAAAACAACTCGAAATATGACAAAAAAAACAGCTTATTTTGAGAGCAGCGAAACAGCTTTAAAAACACCACGTATAACAGTTATATAGTAGCAGCCAAGCACCGATTTGCAATTACAACATAGAATATATAATTCGATCTACTTATGTGCCTATACTATTTCACCAACGAAAATACAACATTAAAGATCAACAACAATTGATAGGTTGAATTAGAAAAGAAAAGAAAAAGAATAAATTTGTTTATTAGAAAACGAAAGGAACAAATACTAATCATTTTAAAGAAAAGATAATGAACAAATTTGTGATAAAAAGAATAATACCTAAAGGTTAAACAAAGAACTTGAGTGTATAGCTGCTACCGACTTTTTTATGTTGCATATTCAAAAACAATGACATCAACAAGATCCCGTCCCTCTCCAGCATGCTACACAACTGAATAATCATACATTAGAAGACAAATATAAGACCTTTATGTCAAGCTAAAGACATCAACATTCGGACCAAAATTAAACCATTGATTAAAAACAATCAAAAACAATATTATGTTATCTGAATAAAATACAAACCTGTGCAAGGTATCTTGATTGCTATTTGATTACCCACTCATATGCAATAGCTGTTAAATGCTTTACCCCGGAGATGTTAATAAAAATAAGTGTTCAATGGTTTTCCAAAACATTGATGAACAACTAATGATTTGTGTCCAATTAGCTTTGATTTATTCGTTTGAGTTATCTATGTTGAATCGATTGATATGGGAGCTGAGGATGGATTCAAAGAAAGTTTGTATAAAACTAAAAAGTAAGGATAATTCTAAAAGATATTCCTTTTAAACAAAATATGGAAGTTTGTAAAGACATAAAAGTTGAAAAAGAAGAGTCGTGGGGTGCCGGCATGACCGAGCCTCACGTTTTAACGGCTAAGGCATCGCCTTTTAGAACCATGATTATAAGTGTCGATATTTGTAGGTTGTCAAAGGAAAAAAAAATGTATTACTATATGTTAAATTTGGCAACATACGGATGCCTTTTATGGTAATTTTCATATACATTCATTAAGTTGATTTATCAAATACTTGAAAGAACTGATTATCTAATTATTGATTATTGCGATGTCTAACAGCATAAACACATTTAAACACCATGTCTTAAAACCACGTTTGTTGACAAATGATTATCTGATTATGACTTTTTAAAACGCATAACCTTTTTCGAATAAACAATCCTAAACATACCATTCTTTACTCATTCATTGCTTAAGTAATTTTTTATAATAGACCATTGAACCATGCTTAAATTCAATAAGACTCAAATATCTATAAATACATTTAATATTGAGACAAACTTCTAAAAATATATAACCTTTTTAATACTTGGTTACAAAGTTTATTTACCTATATCAACCGATACCATTTGAAGATATAATGACGCAATCGTTAAAGATGTAATCTACTTGCTGTTAGACAAGAAGTAATATTTTAAATAAAGACATAAAAGTTGAAAAAAAGAGCCGTGGGGTGCAAGCATGACCGAGCCTCACGTATTAACGACTAAGGCGAAAGTTTTGCCTATTTAAGGCGTGCCATAAGACGGCACAAAATATGAAAATATTTATATATTTATATCACATTTCATATATATCGAGTTTACAAAAAGCGTTGTACATAATGAATATGATTAACCGATACCACTTGAAGATATAATGACGCAATCGTTAAAGATGTAAGACAAGAATCGAAGCTAATACATCAATTATGGTGTAAGAGACAAAAGAAAACAACATGTGTAGTATAACTATGTGTTTGAAGCCCGTACTACATCATGGTAATCGAAGCCCGTGCATCGCACGGGCCATGCTGCCTCGTAATATTAATAAATAAGTATCTTACTTAAATATGTTGACTTTATATCAAAAGTAAGGCTCGAATCTATTTTTTATAGTAAAATGATTATACCCGATGAATACATTAATAAAGGAATTCGTACACAAGGGAGTGGTAATGAGCCACTCTAATGGAAAACGATAACTACGTGCTTTTGAACACTCTCAAAAGGCACGACAAGCACTAGCTATAAGACTTATCTAATACATTACAACGATTAAAACAAAATCTTCTAACCACGATGTCCAGAAAAACACCAAGATCAATCAGCAACTATGTTTCATGTGGTTTTGAGTTTAGCAACTCTAGCCTTCTTCTTGAACTTGACCGATGCAATCTTAAGTCTCACAATGCCAAGAATAACATTCGCCAATTGCTCTACACTCCTAACACCACTCGAATGTAACCTGTTGTTCCTCTCTTGCCAAACGTAGTAAGAGGTAGCAACGACAATCAATCAACCCACAATACTAATTGTACTGTTCTTCGAGGCAATAGGTAATATCCATCCCATAATGTCACTCCAAGTGGGCGAAACACATGGCATCTCCGCCTTCTGTACTACCCGGCTCCAAACCTGAGATGAGTAGTTACAACCAAAATATAGATGATCATGGGTATCTTGTTGCACCTTACAAAGAGGACAACAGAGAGAGGTTAGATCAACATCTTCCCCAACGTCCCATGTACGAAGCCAATCTTGAGTTTTGAGTCTACGTCTCATAACTAACCACAAATGGGCAGTGTGTCTAGGAATACAGAAGCGAGACCACACCATGTATGACCATTGTACTTCATTACCTCTTTCCCGAATCGTTTTCCAAACATTACTAACCGAGAAAGTATAGTGCAAACCATTTGTTCCTCTCCATCTTAGAACATTTGCTTGGTCATTTAAAATAGGAACGTTAATATTGAATAAAGACGGGTACCGAGAGTACTAGTTATCTGGCCAAGACTATGCGTTGTTGGCAATCACTTCAGCTACCCTTGCATGAATGGAGATTCCAGCGTTGTGTATAGCACGAGTAGTTACTAATGTTATCAGTGGGCATTGGGTATCCAATGTGTCATACCACAAAGAAGCTTCGCGACCATTACCAATTAGAAACCAAACATGTGGCCGAATGATATTACGAATTTGTAGCAATTTTTGCCATCCCCAACTCACATTAGCCACAAGTTTTGCATCCCAAAATAGCCACAAGTAAGGCTCGGATCTAGTAAAACAAGGCTCTAGCTTTTCTCAAGATAGACAAGCCGAACCCGGAGCTTGAGTTCAAGTTGCTACATTCACGTCTTTGGCATTTATGCGCATCATAAATCTATATTATATATAAAGGAAAAACTCATATTTTTAAAAGTGAAAAATTAAGAAAATTATATATGAAAATCATAAACTTTTATTATTATTTTCGTTTATAACCCATAACCCATATTATTTTCATTCAATTTAAATCGTGTTTCAACCCAAGTTCTTAAACTCTTATTATTTCGTTTATAACTCATAAACTATTTTTATCATTACAACTATCTGCCGCTATTAAAGCTCGTTGTTATGTACGGTTACTCGTCTAATAAACATATATAGCAAAATAAAAAGGGTTTATAAACAGATAGGTTACTCAACTTTTCAACTTTATTCGCCTAAGTTACCAAACTTTCATTTTGTTCACTTAGTTTACTGAACTTTAGTTAAGGATTCAACCTCTATTTTTTCAGTGTAAATAAAGTAACCAGAATGCATTTTTTTAGATAAGTTAAGTAACTTAAATGTCGCGTTTTACAAGTTCAGTAACTTGAATGTCAACCCCGTGAAGTTCAATACACATTGCACAAAAAAAAAAATTAGATAACTTAAGCGAATAAAATTTAAAAGTTGGGTAACGTATCTGTTTATAAACCCAAACAAATAAAACTAAATACTCAAATGAAATATGTCAAGTGTTTTGAGTCTATGACATACAATAAATAATTATTTCCTCTTCAAAATACATTACGTTTTCCAAAAATACGTATTTACTATTTATGGGAAGTCATAGTGACCCATGCGTATGTTTTTGTGTTTTTATAAATTTGTGGATGGTTTTAATTTTTATATCACATCACGAAGTTAAAAAGGTAGTATACGTGGCTAAAACTGAGTAGCTGAAGGGGAAATACTAAAATTATTGAGGAAGATCTTTGTGGTGGGGTCCACTGAAGCAGATGAATCGGACACGTGGTGAAAGTCGAGGTTGTCGTAATCATCGGACGGTTTTGACGTGTCGGATTTTGGCGGGGCAAAAGGCAAATCAAAGTCTAGGAACGTGCGGTTAGTCATTTTATTTTATCATGCACTTTCTCCTCTTGTCTCTCAACCAATCAATGACATTTACCTTTCACGATGTTGTACTATTTTTCTTTTTTAATTTTTTATTTTATTTATTATTATTCTTTTTGAGTATACTTTTGATATCAAGTATCAACTGCCTACAGTTGCAGGTCGAGTTTTTGTCTCGTAATACAAGCCCGAACTCAACTCGTACTCGTTGGAGTCGTGTTTTATTGAGCATTTGTAAGCTTGACCTTAACTGAGCGAATAGAGGCCATGTGCGAAACCATACAATAACTAAATATGATGGTTAAAAATATATTATACTAACTATTGAAATTAAAAACATAGTATTATAATGATCTATCTTAACTTTTAACAAATATTTACAACATAAAATTGTACAACGTTAATAATTTTTGTTCGAAGAGAATGTTGAGGCTCCAAACATATAAAAAGGTGTATATTTTAAGGCCCCTAAAAGTTTGAGGCCCTGTGCGGTAGCACACCTCGCATACTTTCATATACAATTCTAGATGATGGACGTGATTTCTCTATTACGTAGTTTTTACTTTTAATAAGAAATAAAAGTGCAAGTATCTAAAACGTTAAAATATTAAAATATATATATATATATATATATATATATATATATATATATATATATATATATATATATATATATATATATATATATATATATATATATATATATATATATATATATATTGGACGAAACTGCTAAGAAAAAATAAGCTATATTAAAGATTATAGATATGTCAGAGTATAGATTAATTAATAATAGGTTGATAAAAAGTTTTTGACATTGAAGCGAATGACTTAAAGAAATATTAATGTATTTAGGATGTTCTTGTTACTTGTTTGATTTTTGGGTAAAAATCATAAATGATTAATGTACTTACAAAAATGACTAATTTTAAATATTATGTTTTTTTTTTATTGTTATTCTTTTTATTAAACGTTGTATTTCTTTTCATTATATATAATTAAAATGATTTTTTTAAGATGTTTTAGACATTCATCACATCATCTTTTACTTCCATTAATAACCAATTTCTGGCTGTTGGGAAGTTATTTAGGTTGGGGGACAGGGATAAAGGGCAACTCAGTCACGGTAAGAGTGTAACCAAGACTTGGTCCAAAAAGTCAAATCATATTAGTGTGTCCCATACTTTGCTTTCTTGCTATCATCATCAATTTCATGACTTACCCAAGTTATTTCAACACATTATTGTTTCATTTGTAGTTTGCAGTGGTATAGCCCATGGTGACTGATATTACTATTAAATTCGGTCACATTTTTTTAAAAGTGGCAAACAAAGAGTCAAAGATCTCAGTTTTTATCTTATAAAAGTTCTTTAAAAGATCTGAAAGATAAGCAAATACCCATCATCGATCTGTCACCAGATTCGAATCAAATCCGTAGCAAGATAATTCACCAAGACTCAAAACACACAACAAAACAAGATCTCGGGTTTCATCCATTCAAGAAAAGATCATTAGAGATCTAACCAAAAACCCTTTATCGATCTTTGAAAAACCAAGAACGTCTACAAAAACTTACCTGGATTGAAACCCAAATCGCAACTTGTGTGGGTTTCTGAGTATCTTTCTGTACTTTTAGTGTGTGTAACTTGTGCCCTTAGGACACAAGTTAAAAAAATCCTTAAGTAATTTAACTAAATATAAGACTTTACACTCTCCATAAGCCCGTTTCATTCGGCTTGGTCTTATGAAGGCCCCTGACTTATAAAAGCTTCTAAAGTTACGTGATAAACAAAACTTATTTTTAAAATCTCAAGATCTTTCAGCACTCATAAGCCCGTTGGCAAACACAACAATGATACATGATACATTTGTAACCAGGAACTAACCGTACTTTATGAAAGTCCATTTACAATATTTGTTGCTTTTATTGGTTTAAGACTTTAAGTAGAGAGATTGTTAAAAAGTCACGCGGCAATGAAATATGTTACATTGGGTCGCGGCATATAAAAAACTTAGCACATAATGTAGCGTATAAAAGTAACTGTGGTCCTTAGCATTTAAGAAGTGGTTTGAAGGTCATCTATCATCTTTTAGGACTCATTTTGATTCAAGTTTTTTAGGCTTGCTTAGACTCCATTGTCGTTCGTTTTATCGCATGCACCTTTTCCCCAACAATCTCTTATAATCGGTACCCACTCGTTAAGATTTGCTATTATCTTACATCTCGTCAACTTTTTTAGTCTACTGAAAAGCTTCAAGGACAAGTTTGGCTCATTCGCTTCATTTTAGATTTTCTGGTTCGGCTTATTTTGGTTATGATGGAATCTCTTTGTAAAAGTAAAAAAAAAGTGATGCTAGGCTTGTGATTTTTATTTATTTATTTATTATTATTATTATTATTATTTTCATGCAAGGTTGAGATTACTGAAGCCATTAATCTTGGTGAATGAACACACAATATGGATTTCTAGTAGTTTTGTTTGATAAATTTTTATATCTTCCAATTTTTTGTGCCTAGTGTAACTTTCTAAATCATGACATTTGTGTACGTGTCAGAGTTTTATTATAAATTATATAATATCAACATCTATCATCACGTACGTATACATGATGGAATATATATATCAATCACTTGGGGAAGTCATGTCTCATGATTTATTTGTGTTGTTAGGGTCTTAGGGATATGCATACACGTAGATAAAGGACTCCTGAAAGTGTCCCTCTCTATAATACGAATATATATGTTGTTTTGGTGTATAAAATTTCTACACCTTCTTAGCTTTATAAGATATTTGGTACCAAGACCCCCATAGAGGGTAATTTAAATATGCTTTGCTTGAATAGGAGGCTCTTCTTCACATGAACTTATCAATCGATAGCTTATCGTACTTTTTCTTCTTCTTTTATCAACCGTAAAACAAGCTAGAATAGAATATCATTGAATGTTTTCTTCTATATATATGTAAATGATAATTCATTACAGTTCAATATATCTCATGATCATGTTACTTTAAAATATTAGTTTAGTTTACCTTCATACTTTATTTTTAGATGTTTGATAATTGAAAATAGCAAGTCAAAATTATTAGACATTAGATTGGATAACTCTGCCCAATTGTGTTGATGGATCGATATCCTTTATATTACTAGGGTTTCCTGGTCATTTGTATCTATAAATAGCTCAATCAATAAACATTAGACGCTATGAAGAATTTCACCATTCAAATAAAAATGAGTTACAATAATTCAGAAGATGCTAAAGATAACTTTATTAGAGGATTAGACCCAAGCCCGGTTTGTGGGTTTAGGGTATCTAGGGTTTTAATGGTCAATAATAAAGATATACTTATGGGAAGATATGTAATCCAACATGGTATTATGAGCAGATATGATCTTGAGACTTAGGTAGCTACGTAGAGACGCCTCCTCCATACCACCCCGTCAAACCCTAACCGCCTCCTTTTAACCTTAAAAAAAAATGATTGTCACCGTAAATCTGCACTCAAGTGAATTGCATGCAAAGTCTATAATTTCATAGCATCCAGATGTGAATTTAAGGAAGCAATCACGCATGTAGCTTGTTTTCTTTTACTCTCTTCGTGAGTTATGGAAGGAAGCAAGTAAGCAGGTGGAGTTTTATCACGGATTGCATCTACGAGGATTTGTTTTATTGTTGAAAAAAAAGAAGTTTTAGTTGTTTTATTGTTTGTTTGTTAGTCGATTGTTCGTACGGCTTTGTTACCAGTCGACTATAGTTGACCGTTGGTACCAGTCCCTAAAGTCGACCGTTGGTACAGTTTTGTTACCAGTCGACTTAGCCGACCGCTGGCACCAGTCGACTAAAGTCGACCATTGGTATGATTTTGTTACAAGTCGACTAACATTATGCTTTTATTACTTTAATGTTTTGTTTTTCTTTTCTTTTCTAATTTACCACTTCAGTCCGAACTTTCGCGAGCCGCTCGAACTGCGGGGAGTATGGGCCTGGTTTGTGAGTTAGGGTATCTAGGGTTTCACCATTATAAATAATGATCAATAATAAATATATACCTACGGAGAGTTAAGTAATTCAACAAACTTAACTAATCTTTGAACTTTAAAACTCCATAACAAGCTACCATTTGCATACGGTAAGAACATATATTAAACTACAGTAGCTTTAGTTTACTGCTTGGCATCTTCCCCTATATGTTTTTATGACAAATCTTGTCACCTATGTATAGGTTGAGTTGAAAAAACACATATTTGAGCCTCAATATTACTGAAGGTACGTTGTATATGGATTTTATAATATTATCTTTGAGCAATAGCTAGGAATCAATATGCATCATGGCTTACGTAATGAATTTTATATATAAGCAGAATTTCTACTGTTATTTTCTTCGATCTAAGCCTACGGGATTTTTAAATTCAACCGAAATTGACATAGCAAATAGCACATTACAAGTATTTGGAAGTTAACCAATTAAGGGTGGCCTAGTGGTAAAAGAGCTGATTGTTACTATCACTTTAAAATGTGTGATGTCTCAAGTTCAATTCCTGCTAGGTGCAAACAACCTTAAGTGGTCACAGCAACTTCCTAAAAAGGGAGGGCTTCACCTGGTTTGAGTATGTGTGGCGGTGGGTTTAAACCCCGTGGATTAGTCGGCCAAAAGGTCGAAAACCATAGTTATCAACCAAAAAAAAAGAAAAGGTATTTGGAAGTTGGATCAAAAGACACCGGCCTCTGTACTGGTTCGAATCATCTCAATATAGTACGGGTTCATTCTAGGTGAGTGCAAATCATGAAATTTCGTCAAGAAAATGTAGATTTAAACAGCGAGTTCATTTACTTTCTTTATTGGGCGTTTATTATAGGTGTGAAAAGATTGAAGTACGATGAAGACTTAAAAGTCATTCTTAAGTTATCTTACGCTTGTATAGGTTTCAAATCAATTGTTAAGTCTACATGTTCAATTATAAACATTAATAGCTAGATTATTCATCATGAATCCATGCATGTTACTATGAAACAGACATAACAAGAAAATGGGATTTCATTTTTTCGTGGATTCGTTCACAGCATTCATCCCAACTACATGGATTATGATTTCATATAATTCTTTTTCTTTCTTTGTTATACTGTGCATTAGCTAGAACCTAGCATAAAACATAAATAATATGGGTACAATCTCTAAAGTGACATAAAATACGGCACAAATCAATTGTTTAGAAGTTAATGACGGTGCACTAAAGAAAATTATCCAAAACCGACTTGGATTGTCTATTGACATTAGCTTAGGTCTATATGGGGCTATAGGCTTAGTTTTCAATAATTCTTCTTGGTATTGTGTACGCTGGTAACTTTGTGAATAAAATTAAACGTTTATAGGTATATTATTTTGTGTGTTATTTTATTTTTGTCAACTTTTTTTTGTGTATTTCGTGTCTCTTGTGTTCAATTAATTGTTGCTTGTGCTCGATACAAATCTTGATCTAGGGTTCCACACAGCGAACTTCAGGTTTGTTGTCGTAATTATCCAACAAGTGGTATCAGAGCCCGGGTTTTGTGGTCTCTGAGATTCGTGTTCTAGTTCAAGGATAGAGCAAAGACGAGGTGCATTCTTGGAGCAGCAGGTTTGAACGAGAAGGTTTTGTGGTTTTGCAAGTCGACGAGATTACTATGAAGGTGGTAACAAGTTGTCTCGTGTTTAGGATTTCTAAAACGAGGGTTTTGAAGGCTTAGGGTGTCAATTTTTTTTTTGCAAGAAGCCTGAGTATATCAAATGTAGTATTGCTTAGATACATAAGGTTTAAGCTTCAAAGGTTTTCCGACTAGATTGAATTTTTTAAGGTTTGATTTGAAAACTTGGAGGGAAATCAATTCCTTGCAGGGTTTTCGAGGGTTTGTAGATTTTTGAGTTCTTGTAAATAAATCATGAAAACTCTAATTCCGCGAGTTTCTTAATGATCAAGTATTGGTGATAACTTTCAAGACAAGCAAAGGTTTAATTGTTTCTTGAGGATTCAAGAAAAGTGATTGTTTGGAGTACAAGTTTTTTAGACTTGACGTGGAAAGACTGAAGCTTTAGGAGTTTCTGAAGGTGAGTAGATTATGATTTCAAGAAGCAGAGTTTATAGCAGAAGACTTGTGAGACTTGTTGGCAAAGTCGGTTTAGAAAGAAATTGACAAGTTTTTAGCAAGGTTGAAAAAAGTATGGGAAGTACGAGTATTAGGTTTAACATCAAAAAGCTCGATGGGAATGGTGTACAAAAGCATGGAAGTTCAAAAAAAGTTAGGTTCAAGTAACTTGGTCCTGGTGTTAAAACAAGAATCCTGAATTGAAGTACATGTTCAAAAGCATGTTTGGTTTGAGGTGGAACTGTAGGGAGCTCAAGGAAATGGTGAAGCCGAGGTTATTCATGATAGTAACGATGATGTTGCAGTGACTCAAAGAAAGTTGAAGGTTAAACAACTTGAAGAAAAGATAAACACAGGCTGCTTGGCAAATGAGCAGGAAATGTTATATCTTAGTATAAAGGTGGGAGCAGACATTCGAGTGCCACCTCAACATAATGTTGAGGACAATTCTAGTGTTACAAAGAAGAAGGATGATGCCTTGACTAAGGTGGTTCCTAGACCGAGGTTTATGCATGGTTCAAATACGCTTAATAAGATATTGGCTAAGGTATAACTAATAAATTGGAAATTGTTAGTAATATTAGTTAAAACCTTAAGGGGCATTATGTATATAAGTAATTGTTAAAGAAATGTTTAAGCAAAACTAGGAAGTTAATGACTCTGCATTAAGGAAAGGAATTCAAAAACGACTTGGATTGGTCTTAAAGACATCGACATTAGTTTATATGTACATACAGGGATACATGTTAGTTTTTCAATTCGTATTCTTTTTTGTACTATATATGCTGATAACTTTGTGAATAAATGTAAACGTTTTATAGTTCTATTGTTTTGTTTGTTATTGTATTCTGGTCGTCTTCCTTGTGTATCTCGTGTCTCTTGTGTTCAATTAATTGCTGCTTGTGCTCGATACAAATCTTGATTTAGGATTTCGCATAGCGAACTTTCGGTTTGTTGTCGTAATTGTCCAACAAAAATAAACGGATTAGACTTAGATTCAAACGAGTTAAGATTGTTAGCAGGCCAATCCACATAACCTAATTATTAAGAATATTCATGTTCGGGTTAACCTCACTAACCCGCCACCCTTTACACTTAGTATTAAAATGTTACAAATATTCAATTTTCAACCCGTTAACCATACTAGCCCTTTAAATAAGAGCAGATGTTAGTGTTACATAAATTTTACGTGCCTTAACAGGGGTAAAATGCTTGATGCACTCAACTAAATTGGTCGTGTTCGAGTTGAAGTCGGAAGATACTAACCCGACCAGAATCATCACCCTACTTGGTGCTTTTTGTTAGGAGGGAGTAGCTAGGGCGCATATTATATGATGCAACAAAAGGCAGACAAAAGTAACCAACAAAAATCATTCTTCACGCTGCAACAACGTTTTTTTAATTTTTTCCAATCACCGAGACGCGTGTCATTATTTTCTTAATCTCATTTCTGTATTTATACCCCTCTCCCTAGCTACATTCTCCTCTCACTTCTCTCACCGTTCATCTCTTAACAAATATTATTATTCTTCCAATTTCCTTCCTCTTTTTCCTATCTTAGTTCCTAGATTATAGATTAATCTAAGTATCTTGTGATAAAAAAAATATTAACATTTTGATTCTCAATGAATGAAAACACAAAGATTCTAAAAATTTAACCAAATTTGAAGATAAATATTCATTACAATGCATTCTAATAAAACAAACTTTAAGGGTAGGGCTGTTGATGAAGGCGAAGACAACGTAGATGACAATGGTTATGACTCGAACCGAATGAGCGATGAGGGTTCACCCCTGACGATGTCACCATGGAACCAAACCTGTCCTTTCCAACCATCTTCGTGGTCCAACACCAGCCCCGAAAATGGCCTCATCGGGTCCTTGGTTCGTGAGGAAGGCCACATTTACTCCCTTGGAGCTGCCGGTGGCCTTCTATACACCGGATCAGACAGCAAGAATATACATGTTTGGAAGAACATGAAGCTTGTTACAACGTTCAAATCCAATAGTGGTCTTGTTAAGGCCGTTATAATATCCGGTGACAAGATATTCACAGGACACCAAGACGGAAAAGTCCGTGTTTGGAAATCAAACACGAAAGACCCAATAATCCACAAACGTATAGGAACATTTCCAACTTTTTTCGACATCTTAAAAAGCTCAATGAAGTCAAAAAACTACGTCGAGGTAAAACGTAACCGTACAGCCCTATGGATCAAACATTGCGACGCCATATCCTGTCTCAGCATCAACGAAGAAGAGGGTTTGTTATATTCCGGTTCATGGGACCGTACGTTCAAAGTATGGAAAATGTCAAACTCAAGATGTCTAGAATCCGTAAAAGCACACGACGACGCTGTCAACTCAGTCGTGTCCACAGTCGAAGGTTTAGTATTCACAGGATCCGCAGAAGGGTCAGTTAAGGTATGGAAACGTGAAGGAAAAGGAAAGACCATGAAACACAAGTACGTACAAACATTGCTAGATCAAGAATGTGCTGTCACAGCATTAGTCGTGTCAAAAGGTGGCTCGGTCGTGTACTGCGGGTCATCAGACGGTATTGTTAACTTTTGGGAGCGGGAAAAGCAGTTCTCACACGCAGGTGTACTAAAAGGTCATAAGTTGGCAGTTTTGTGTCTAGCTGTAGCTGGAAATTTGGTGTTTAGTGGCTCGGCTGATAAGACGATATGTGTGTGGAAGAGAGAGGGGTCTATGCACACTTGTTTATCGGTGCTAACGGGGCATACAGGACCGGTGAAGTGCGTAGCGGTTGAGAAGGAGGCCGAGTCGAGTAACGGAGGGAAATGGGTGGTTTATAGTGGTAGTTTGGACAAATCTGTTAAGGTATGGAGTGTTTCGGAGCAGCTGAGATGAAGAAAAATGGTTTTCGGTTTTAGTTTGTGGGCCCAACTCGTTAATGTTGGTTGCTTGTTCGTCTGTTTTTATAGTTAAGGTACTGGACGGTTGAGATGGTTTCTTTTTTTAGTGGGACCTACTGTATCTTATTATTAAATTCTAGATTTAAGAGTGTCAAAAATGAGATTGCATATGAGGCCATGAGGGCAAAAGAAGAGGAAATATTAGATTTATGCTTCTATTAATCTATTATGAATTATCACTTTGAATTCTATGTGATACAGTTTGGGAGTATTGAAGTAGTATGTCTGTTTCATGTGTGTTTTACAGTTTGATTTTACTTGTTACATGTATAATGAAGTAAAAAAGTACCTTAATTTATAAACAAACAATAACGCCTAACAATATCAGCAGGACAGTTTCCGATAGTGTCCTCGACTCTCAGTTTGTGATTTGAGGATAGTGGCATGTAGGTGGCCGCTTCTGTTACCAGCAGAATTCAGGTCTAGACCCAAGTAATTTCTTGTTTCTCCTTCCAATACTTTAAGCACCTAAGAAGATTTTAAGGTAAAGAAAAATGTTACCTTGGCATAATATGAAGAATCATAATAAATGCGACAATCAACTAATATGGATTATACTGAAATAAGTTGTAATAGTTAGAGTCAAGTTTGCAAAGAGACCTTTGACATTGGAGGTCTGGATTCGGGATCTTTTTGAAGACATAAGGAGGCAGCATAACCAATAGCGTGCAAGTCAGGAGGGAAGTTGTAAGGTTGATAAGAGCCCAAGCGTGTGTCGAGTAAGTTATGCTTGTAAGCAAGAAAATGTACTGGTTCCATTTCGTGTGATGCATAAACATCATGCCAAAAATTGCGTGCCTTGTAGCATTGTAACTCAATGGTTCTTCGACCAGTGATCAGCTCTAGCAATACCAATCCAAAAGCATATATATCAACTTTCTCTGTTATTATTCCTCCATTAAAGTATTCTGGTGCAAGATACCTAAAATAGAGACACGATACTCATTAAAACAGATGTAAATATGCTTACGGCGATTAAATCCTTATTAGGGGACAGTGCAGGAGATACAGGATATTTGTAAACAAAAACTCATGTACCCTGAAGTTCCAATGACCCGTTCCTCATCACATGTATCCTGTTCTGTGTGCAAGCTAACAAGCCCAAAGTCAGCAACCTATATGAACAACACAATTTTTTAAAACGAAATCGATATTTCTTTTGCTGTCGTTATCTTTATCCAGTGATAAATGACTCAGAAGATGGTAACGAGTACTATTAGTATTACCAGAGGCTCATAATCATGGGTTAGTAGGATGTTTTTAGGCCGCATGTCTCTATGAACTATACATCCCACCCTACAATCTTCATGAAGATACCGTAATCCAGTTGCTGTTCCAATTGCTATCTTCAGACGTGAGGGCCAGTCTAGATATGTTCTCTTGCTCACTGTTATTCAAAGTAGCATGACATTAAAGTTTATTTCACTATGTTCTGTCCCAACAGAAATACTACAGTTATATTTAGATAAAGAAAAATAGGATATACCATGTAAATGAATGTCCAATGAGCCATTGCATACATATTCATAAACTAATAGCCTTTGATCTCTCTCAATGCAAAATCCAACTAGTAAGACGACATTTTTATGTTGGGCGCAACTTAAAACTCTCACCTCCTTGCAGAAATCAACATCTCCATGGGAGTCGGAAAATTTGGACTGCTTGATTGCAACGACTAGCCCATCTTTTAAGACCCCTTTGTAAACAACCCATAATTCACCCTCTGCCACAAAGCTCGAATCAGAGAAACCATCTGTGGCTTCCTGAAGCTCGCTGTAACAAAATTGTCGCAGTGGTTTTACCAAGGCAGGTGCTTGGTATTGACAAAGGGAACACAAGGGGGGTGGTAGTGACAAAGCTCTACCCAACGAGACCGCCTCTCTGATTCCAGAACTAAAAATCTTGTCTTTAGGACCTCCAGTCATTGTATCTTGATCGAAATGTTGGGCATATGAAAGTTGGGACTTATGAATCATCTTGAATTATTATCGATACTATTGTTTTGAGGCGCCTTAGCAAATGCTTTTGGAATCAGCGAGAGAGCTATGACTCTTTCCCCGCAAGAGTCCATTGCATCATGTGGATTGTCATTGTTGTTGGATTTTATGATTTGTGGTGGTTTTCCTTTGATCAGCCCTTCATAAAGTGGGTTTTTTTTGTACACAAAGAAAACGGAAGGCTTTACATAGTTTGACAGAAGATTTTTATCAGATGGTTTTGGGCAAAATGAGGCTGTTTCTTCAGGACTGCTGACTGGAGTAGAATGATTTACCCCATGGCCTAAGAGTTTTTCAGAATTCATACTAGGCGAGGAATCGGCTGAAAAGAAGGGGGTTTGCAGCTCATCAGATCGACCCAGATTGAGCTTAAGGACTTTCGGTTCTGATCCTTTCATCACTACAATGTTGCAATGCAGTTCCTTCATACAGTGTTTGAGTTCTTGTTTCAGTTTCCTGATTTTAACAAGACTGGTTAGTATATAACAATTTCCTAAGGGGTAATCAAATTCAATATATATGCGAGAGAACTTAAAAATCGATCAGGAAACCATCGAGTTTAAAGCTTCATTTTGATTTATTGACATGTTCAAATAAATCTTTGACTTTTTTATTTTTTATTTTTATTTTTTATTTTTGAGACATTAGTTCCTCTGTAAATTCAGTTTCAGAACTTTTTCCATCATTTACACGGAGTAATTGGTGAATAATTAAAACAGAAGATACTCTATAATTAGAGTTTTGTAAAAGTGCAACGGTTGAAAAAAATTTTAACGAGATAACAGTTTTACTTCTATTTACTTATCCAATATGACCCAGCTGGCCGCATTATACTTTGCTTGAGCTGCCACAGCACCGGCAGGCGTACCTGACACCACCTTGATTTGCACCATCACCTATAATGAAAATCGATTTTCGGTGAAACTCGTCACTCAATCTTCAACTATTATAAAATATATGTTTTATTACATAAATCACAAAAAGAATCAGTATCTAACATAATAAAGCGAATATCATGACTTTGAGTGAGCTTATGTAAGACATCAGGGTTCATGGGGAAGGGAACGTGGCCTACGAATCTGTACACAAGATCATATATGACTATCATGTTCATAGTTTTACGCAGTAAGTACAATTTGTAGAAACTAGTATATCACTAGGATAATACTTTAAAGCACATTGATATTTTAGAACAGAGGGTAGCTAACTCAGGATTCCTAGAAAATTAACTCTGCATATTCGGCTCCTAACATTGATGTCAAAACGGCAGTAATGAGTTTGACATTAGGAACCCCAAATCAATTTTGTCACATCTAGTACTAGATATACACCTTAACACTGCAACAAACTTATCTTTAAACATTATGATTCCAAACAGATCAAACAATCAATGAGAATACACAACATTGTGAAGTATGAGGGAGATACTTTGCCAATAGGCAATAGCACATGTAACTATATATGTCTACCTCATGAACTTTTATTCGAATCCCCGCTTAATCGAGGCTGAATACTTATGGGGGTGTTTGTTTAAGCTTATATACATGCTTACAAGCTTATATCATTTCGGCTTATATTTCCTAAGCACATAGGCTTATCTTGAGCTTATTTTCAAGTTTGCGAACTCATTTTTCATCTTTAAATCTTAATACCTAAACTCATCAGCAAAAAATACATGCTTATGATATATAAGTCAAAATCATATAAGCACATAAGCCCGTACATAAGTTAAATAAACAGCCCCTAAGATTTGAAACAAAACTAATGCTAAATTGCTAATACTTTTCCGGTTCATTTCATATATTTTCATTTCAAAAAGCAGAACATCACATAAGCTCCTAACCAATTCCTAATCTCAAGCCACTCTAATAATTAAGTACATAAGAATCAAAAGATTTTCTTAAAATATTACTAGTACAAATTTATACCTCAAATTTATTTTGAAACTGAAGTACCATCCGTGAACACGACTCCGAGATCTGACATATCCGATCCGGTAAATTAACACAATCATCACTATTCCTACAATCTCCATTCAATCTTTTCCAGCTCAGCAACTTCCTACCTGTACGTAAATATATCACCAAATTATAACCAAATAAAACAAATATCGTCACGAAAAGCATCTACGAGCTGTAGAACTACCTGAGTTCAAATCTGAATATACTGCAAGCAATATAACACAGTCTCCAGGATGAACTGCATGATCAAGAGCCCAAGCTAAAGATGCTTTCGATACGATCTTCTCGTCGCCTTTCACTGCGACGATCACATTTTCTGGTAAGTTACGCCGGACTGAGTTTGAGTTTTTTGGCGGGAACATTGCCGGAAAAAGTAGTTAGAAGAATGTTAGTAGCTAGTATGAGAAATGGGAGCTTTTGTTTTTAGTCGGTTGGGTTTTTAACTGTAAGGGTATTTATGTAATTATGCTTTGTTTTTGTGTGTGTTTTGTTGATTTAATGTGGACCTATGGCATAATTAGGAAGAATATATGGTTACTATTATATATTGAGAAAGGAAATACCATCCTTAAAAAATGTTCAAAATTTTATTTTACGATGTCACAAAACAAGTGTTTATTTTGTGTGGTGTGAGTGATATTTGATAACCGATAATGTATTTAATGGAAATCTTAAAACTAGTGTTATTTGAAAGTGTACATTTATTTTAAAACGGATGAAGTAGTTTTGATTGAGTTACATGAAAATTGATACATACCATAGAAAAATGTGTCCACTAATTATTTTTATTTTATTATTATTATTATTATTATTTTTACAACCGTGTCTAGTATTGGCTCATGTTTACCCGTTAACTGCAAACTTCTTAAGGCAACCCGTCCTACCTAGATAATCCACAATCATGGAGGGTTAAAAAATAACAACAAAAAATTAGTAAAGACAAGAAAACTTGAGAGATTATTGTAAACTAAGAAAATAATAAACATTCAATAAATTACTTGTCTAGTTATAATAAGTTCCTAGCTAACACCTTCTTAAATTAATTGAAACCAAACCCTTGTTCTCAAGGCAAGTAGACGATGTCGATGTAGTAGGGTATATGTTGTTGCCAGACAGGTCATTCTCTGCATGTGATCACATTTACAGGTAATACTATTATGGTTGTTCTTGTCAACATTCTTGTGGTGGGTGTTGTTGCATTATTAGCTAGTACTCCCTCCGTCCCAATTTATTTGTCCACTTTTGACTTTTGAAGTCTTTCTTTTACGACTTTGACCTTAAATATTTTATTTGGTGTTATTTAATATTTGATGCTAAATATATGAATGGATTGAGTTTTAAATGTATTTTCATTAGGTATAAGTTTCATCAAGTATTATATAACACAAACAACAAAATTATAGGTCAAAGTTAAAAAAGAAAGACTTCAAAAGTCAAAAGTGGACAAATAAATTGGGACGGAGGGAGTATATTTTTTTCAAATCATTGACTACTATTCAATAAAGTTTGAAATTGAATGGTATATTTGCAATTTAGTCCTACTCTTTTGGAGAAAACGTGAAAGAATGAAATAAAAACGTTTAAGGGTCGTTAAGTTGAAGAATATTATTTAGTTTTTAGTTTCCAATTTTTTTCTAACAAAAAAGAATTAACTTTTCGAAAATAGTTGAAAATTACGAAACATGCTGAAAACATGTTTTGTGTTTCTAGTTATACGGAAATGAAGATTTTGTGTTGCAAGGGAAATAAGAAAAACATCTAAAAAAAATTGCTGGTTTTTAGTTTCCTATTTGTGTTTTCTGCAAAAGATTTTATGTAAGAAAACCGGGATATATATTTCGTAAGGAGAATTTCATATATGCCCCTTTTATTATCATTAATTTCATATACACAATATTGAATGTATTATTGTACAATGCTTTTAAAGCTTGATTCGTGTAGATATGAAAATTTTCAAAGTTTAAGAGAAAAGATATGAAATTGCCATTTAAAAAAATAATAAAGGAGTTGCTATAACAACACCCCCTATAGTACACATCACAAACCACTATGCACACAGTACGATACCGCTATGCACACAGTACAACCCTACTATGCATAAAAGGGTGTGTATATAGGAGGTTTGAGGTGTGTGTATAGATTTTCCCAAATAATAATATCTATGTTTTTATTTTTATTTTTTTATTATTTTTTTTGACCTTGGTCCTGCCACTACAACAAATAGTTGAATTCTACGAACTTATTTCTCTACGGTATGATTAATTGTACAATTAAAAAAAAAAAAAAAAAAAAAAAAAAAAAAAAAACTCTCTTATAAGTGAAGTAAAACAAATTCTTAAAAGGTCACACTTGTGTGGAGGGAAACACACTTATATGGAGACATCTTTTGCAATTGCTGCACTTGTAAGTGTGAACATTTAAAGAATGTTCTCACACTTTTTAACCATAGACATTTGGATAATATCTTCACATTTATGTGTAGAAAAATTTGTCACACTCATTGTTACTACATATGAGCAAGTGTGAATTTAGCTTTTAAAATGTGGACAATGTAACTAGTTTTTTGTAGTGTGCTTTAAAGTAGACAAAAATACATCGTTGGTCCCTAAACTTGTCACGAAACATCACAAGGCACCTTAACTTTTTTTTTTAGTCGCCTGGCGTCCAAAACTTGAGATTTTGAGTCTGAATGCGTCCCTCCACCACTATTTGCTGTTTTCTTTTGTTTTTAATGAAGGGCATAACGGTCATTTCATATATTTGGATTATTACTCATCTAAATCTCCTCACCCACTCTTCTTCTTCTACTGGGCATGCATGCTCTTTCGTAGGTGTGTGCATTATTTATATCTTGCCTAATGTTTCACTTGTTCTGTACTTCTATATTTGCCTAATATGTTGTTGCAACTTTTAGTGAAATACTACATGTCTACATGCTGCAACTTTATATACTACATGCTGAAATACTATGTTGCTGCAACTGCAACTATTTCACTAATATGTGTCAACTGATATAGCTATATTGCAACCATTTCCTTTTAATTTTCATTTTCTTTCGCACTTGCAAAGAATACATGCATTCAAAAAATAATTGTGGGAGAGAATATGGCATGTGTTACACAATGCACAAGCCAACTGAGCATGAGGGTCCAAGAATTAAGCTTGTCTAGAATAATCAGTTTACCACCAATAAAAAGCCTTAAACTAAAGTGTGACTAGGAATGCATTGGCTAAACCATATGAGGTTATACCATGGGACTTGCATGCCTTCAGGTCTAATATTACGCTGCAAACTACTGACTGAAAAATCAGTAATGTATTGTTAAAGGAATGTTGAGTGCTGTTGTTAAAGCAGGAAAACGAATGTTCCTTTGGCCTTGTTGCCATTTTCGGTTATTCTGCTTATTAGCCACTATACCTTGTAGATGTTTATGACCTTCTGGTTATTTAGCTGCTACTATATGTCATGTTTTAATCCTACTGATGGATTAAATATTGATCTATTTCCCACGCATTTGCTCCTATAAGCCTTACAAGTAACTTTGTTTCAATAAGCTCAATCGGGTCAAGCCAATAGTTTTTGGCTTGAAAGTAGGACTACATGGCAAAATGTAGCCAGTAAGCCAGGACATGTGTACGTGCCTAGTAAATAAGCTTGAGAATACAACAGCCACAACTTATTTCAGTCTAGTACAAGTGTCAAACAACTTTATTCTATAAAAATAGCACAAGTTATTGATGCTATGTAGAAGACGGGTGGTCTGAATTGATGTTAACTATTGTCTTTTATAGTTCTGTGTTAGCAGGAAGAGAATCAAGAAAATGAAGTTGCAATTTTTTTGGCTCGTGTGTCTATTTAATACTTAATATTGCACTTAAATTTTGTGGTATAATATTAAGACATGTTTATTGTTATGTTAGTTTTGGTATTGAGGTGTTGCTTCTTTGTATCACTTACTCTGATGGAACGATTATCTCAAAGTAGTTGGTGCTGCCTAACACTGCTCTAGGGAAGCTGAAAGCATATGAGTGGATGTGTAGTTTCCTATGATGACTAATATGTGTATGAAATACAGAGCTGGTTCGCAAATTTGGTTTGTGCCACTTTGCACATTAATCAGAGAGAGAATGTAACCAAATAGGATTAAGAGTGATTTAACATAATTTGTGAAATCATGCTTAGTTTTATTATCCGCATCTTAAGTAGAGCACAATTTTTGAAGTAGATTTCGTTTTATGGCCATGCACACAACTACGAAAGAATATGCATGCCCTGTGGAAGAAGAAGAGTAGATGAGGAGATTTAGATGAGTAATAATCCAAATATATGAAATGACCGTTATGCCCTTCACTAAAAACAAAAGAAAACAGCAAATAGTGGTGGAGGGACGCATTCAGACTCAAAATCTCAAGTTTTGGACGCCAGACGATTAAAAAAAAAAGTTAAGGTACCCTGTGATGTTTCGTGACAAGTTTAGGGACCAACGGTGTATTTTTGTCTTTAAAGTATAAGCATAAACTTTAGCTCACTGAAAATACACTAAAATATGGGCCAATATCAATGAATGTGGGCTACCCAGTCTAGGAGGCCCTTATTTAAGTAGGAAAAACTATATATTCGACTCCTGACTCCTTTATCCCATATCTACAATGTGCCTGAGCTGCTACTTTCTAATAAAACTATAGAAGCTATAAGCCTCATCTTATTGAAGCGTCTAGTGGTGTATCGTGTGTGTATGAATTGATCTATGGATCCTTATGAGAAAATCAAGGCCGCATGACCATTTTGTGTTGGTGTGTTTGGAAATGATATCTGATGCTAACCGCGCCGGGGGGNAGAAGTTTGAATAGTCTAAGGTTGAATAAGTATTCTTTGGCTGGTCATATGCCACTAGAAGTCAAGTTTGTTGAGATTTTATAGGCTTATTAGTATTATCTTCTTTTACTTACCGTTGCATTGTAAAGCCTATATATAGGCCATTTATCATTCAATAAAGATCATCTGCAGTATCACAAATATCTTAGTTCTTTCACTTCTTGTTTTTGCAAAATACCCAACAAATTTGGTATCGGAGCAAGGTTCTTTCTAAACTGGGCGTTTGGTTTTCAATGGCTACAAGTGCAAGCAGCATCAATGTGTCCCAACCACAAATACCCATCTTCAAAGGAGACTCTTATGAATTCTGGAGCATCAAGATGAAGACCCTATTCAGATCCCAAGATCTATGGGATCACATCGAAAACGATGTCGAATCAAGCAATGAAGCTCAAACCAAGGAGTATGAGAAGAAAGACGCCAAGGCACTATTTTTCATCCAACAAGCAGTTGATGAGTCCATTTTTTCAAGAATAGCATCAGCAACTACAGCAAAGCAGGCATGGACTATTCTGAGCACCGAATATCAAGGCTCTTCCAAAGTAATCACCGTCAAATTGCAGTCACTAAGACGAGAATTTGAAACCTCTGCCATGAAAAGCAACGAGTCTGTGCAAGATTTCCTGGCACGAGTTTCAACAGTGGTAAGTCACATGAAATCTTATGGCGAGCAAATTTCAGATGAGACCGTGGTGGCAAAGGTCTTAAGAAGTCTGACCCCGAGGTACGATCATGTAGTAGCAGCGATCGAAGAGTCCAAGGATCTCTCAAAGTTTTCATTTGATGAATTGATGGGGTCTTTGCAAGCGCACGAAGCAAGAATATCCCGATCTGTAATTTATGAAGAAGAAAAAGCCTTTCAGACAAAAGGTGAGTCTCAATTCACGAGTCAGCGAGCAAGAGGAAGAGGCCGTGGAGGCTTTCGTGGAAGAGGGCGATCCAGAAATAGTTCTTGGTATTGTTCCATTTGCCAAAAACCTGGACATACCGATGACTTTTGTTGGTCGAAGACTGATGAAGCTAAGTTTGTCGAAGACACTGACGAACAAGTTAATTACCTGTTTATGGCAAAAGGTGAAATGGAGGAAGTTACAAAAGAAGCATGGTATATAGACAGCGGGTGTTCACATCATATGACAGGAGACAAGACAAAGTTCAAGGAATTGGATGAGACAGTAAAATCTATAGTTCGTCTTGGCGATGATAAGCAACTTAAAATTGAGGGACGAGGTACTGTTTCTGTCACTCCTGGTAAACAAGCAAAACATATAAAAGATGTTCATTTTGCACCTAACTTAGCTCACAACCTGTTAAGTGTTGGCCAACTTATGGAGTCTGGGCATTCTATTTTATTTGACGATGGGAAGTGCATGGTGAGAAACAAGTCCATAAATAAAGTTATTGCTTGTGCTCACATGACTTCAAATCGAATGTTCCCTCTCATTTTTTCAGACAAAATAGAAACTGCATTTATGAGCAAAGTCGAGAAAGAAAGCGAATTATGGCACCTTCGATATGGCCATTTAAATTTTCAAGGGTTGCAATTACTGAAGAAGAAAGAAATGGTCACCAATCTTCCTACCATCATCTCTAGTGATAAAGTATGTGAAAGTTGTGTTCTTGGGAAACAAACCAAGCAGGTATTTCCAGTTGGAAAAGCTAAACGAGCTAATGAAATACTTGAGCTTGTACATGCTGACTTATGTGGTCCAATGAGAACCGAATCACTTGGTGGGAGCAAATATTTTTTGTTGTTCACTGATGACTATAGTAGGATGAGTTGGATCTACTTCTTGCAACAAAAATCAGAAACGTTTGATCACTTCAAACGTTTTAAGGCAATGACCGAAAAACAAAGCGGGAAAAGCTTGAAAGTGTTACGAACGGATCGAGGTGGTGAGTTTCTTTCAAATGAATTTGTTGCATTTTGTGAGGAGCATGGAATCAAAAGAGAACTCACAGCTCCATATTCACCAGAGCAAAACGGTGTAGCTTTACGGAAGAATCGCACGGAGTTGAGATGACACGATCTATGATGAAGCAAAAGGGGCTACCGGACTCGTTTTGGGTAGAAGGAGCAGCTAATCAGTCTATCTTCTTAATATATCGCCTACTAAGGCGGTTTGGGAGCAAACTCCATATGAAGCATGACATGGAAACAAGCCTTCGGTGAGCCATCTTCGTGTTTTCGGTTCTATTTGCTATGCTCTACATACAACAGGGAAGCACAAACTTAATGAAAAATCTCAAAAATACATATTTATTGGTTATTGCTCGAATTCAAAAGCTTATAGACTCTATGATCCTACAAGTGATAAATTTGTAGTGAGTCGAAATGTTATATTTGACGAGGAAGCAAGCTGGAATTGGGGATCATGCTCCATAGACTCAAATGTGCAACAGAGTACAGGTGAAGAGGATGAAGAGCATACACAGGAAGAAGATGAGGAAATAATATCCACACCCAACAACTCACAACAGTCGACACCAGAAAAATCAAGCTCAACATTTTCATCTAAAGAATCATCTCCAAACGAGGCATTGGAGTCTCCTCAGTTACGTAAGAGTGAGCGCGGAAGAATTCCTCGTAAACGATTTGAATGTGAAGGAGAATCTACTTCACAATTAGCACTGTTTGTTGAAGATCCCGCTAGTGTTGATGAAGCTTTGAAGTGTGATGAATGGCGACAAGCAATGGTAGAAGAACTTGAAGCTATTGAGAGAAATCAGACTTGGAACCTGGTTGACTTACCGGCTGGAAAAACGCCAATTGGAGTAAAATGGATTTTCAAAACAAAGTTCTTTGCAGATGGTAGTGTACAAAGACATAAGGCGAGGCTTGTCGTGAAGGGATATGCACAACAACAAGGAATCGACTATGAAGAAACCTTCGCACCTGTGGCACGTTTTGAAACTGTTCGAGTTGTTTTGGCACTAGCTGCTCAAAAGCAGTGGAAAGTATTCCAATTTGATGTTAAGTCGGCTTTCTTAAATGGCGAGTTGCATGAGGAAGTCTACGTTGATCAGCCACCTGGATTCGAAATGGAAAATGAGAAGAACAAGGTGTACAAGCTAAAAAAGGCATTATACGGGTTGAAGCAGGCGCCGAGAGCTTGGTACAGTAAAATAGACAAATTTTTTCAAGAGAGTGGATTTGAAAGAAGTATGAACGAGCCAACTTTGTACGTGAAAAAGGAAGGTATGAATGGACTTGTTATAGTAAGTTTATATGTTGATGACATGATATATACAGGTTCATCTCTCGCTCTTATATCAAAGTTCAGAGATTCAATGATGAATATGTTTGACATGACTGATCTTGGAGAGCTTAAATATTTCTTGGGTTTGGAGATTGTTCAAAACGAGACCGGAATTTTCATGTCGCAAAAGAAATATATTGAAGACACCTTGAAGAAGTTTAATATGTCAGGTTGCAAGATGGCGAGCACTCCGATGAACCTGAATGAAAAATTCAGTGTGAATGATGAAACAGAAATGGCGAATGCAATCGTGTACAGAAGTCTAATTGGGCGACTTATTTATTTGACTCACTCACGTCCAGATATTAATTATGCAGTGGGAGTTCTATCACGGTTTATGCATAAACCGAGCAAACATCACTTAGGAGCAGCTCGAAGGATCCTACGTTATCTTGGAGGAAGCAAAGAGTATGGACTATGGTTCCGTAAAGATGAGAAGTTCTGCTTGAAAGGGTACACCGATAGTGATTGGGCAGGTTCAGTTGATGACAGGAGAAGCACTTCAGGTCATTGTTTTCTTATTGGTACAGCTGCCGTGTCTTGGAGCTCGAAGAAACAGGCTACAGTAGCTCTTTCTTCAACCGAAGCAGAGTATGTTGCAGCAACAACTTCAGCATGTCAAGCTGTATGGCTTCGAAGGTTGTTGTCTGATCTCGGGGAAGAACAAGAACATGCTACGAGCATATTATGTGACAGCAGGTCTGCTGTCCAACTATCCAGGAATCCGATATTCCATTGTCGAACTAAACACATTGAGATTAAGCACCATTTTGTGAGAGAGCTGATTGAAAAAGGGGAAGTTGTGTTAGAAAGTTGCAGAACTGAAGAACAAGTTGCTGATCTTATGACTAAGAGTCTCCCACTTTCGAAGCATGATCAGTTCTGTTTGCAGCTGGGATTGTCCAAGTTCGAATGACGGGGGAGTGTTAGAAGTTATGTTAATTCGAATTGTTAGTCAATATTCTGTTAGAGTCAATAAGTGTGGAGATTTAGTCGTTGATATGGCCTCTAGTATCTCCCTGTTTTTCAGCATAGTGGGTCAAGTAGTTGAGTATTTGTAGCACTCTTTAGTTTACTATCCGTTGTACTTTGGCCTATTTAAGAGGTCTTGCTTATGCTAATAAATATCATCTGTTGATCAGCAATATCAACTTGTTTACACCATTCTTTATTTTAAATTATTCCAACAATAATGTTTTGATAACAACATCGCTAGGATTATACTACACATGCATACACATGTATATTGGACTGTTTCAAAAAACAAATATATATTCGAATGACAATTACTAATAATATGACTATTTATTTGTTACATGACGTGCCAAAACAGATACAGCATAATGGATAAATAAGATATTATGCGCCAAAATGGTACATACCAAGCGGTAGACGAGGTGTAAGATGGACCTCAAGTGGCGTAGCTTTCATGTTAGTCAGTCCAAAGCTCTCACTCATATCAATAGGTTCATCTGACGGGTTTTTAATCACAAATTGTTGCAGCAAACTAGCCAATGTTATATGCAAAGATTGGAGGGCAAAAGAAACACCAGGGCACATTCTTCTACCACTACCAAACGGCATAAGCTCAAAATGATTTCCTTTGATATCAACATCCTTTCGACTAGTCAAAAATCTTTCAGGTCGAAATTCATTAGGATCTGACCAAACATTAGGATCATGATGTATTTTCCATAGATTTAAAAACAATCGAGTGCCTTTTGGGACGTTGTAACCAGCCACAACGCAATCCTCTCTTGCCTGATGAGGAGCCGAAAGCGGCGCAGGTGGGTATAAACGCATTGTTTCTTTTATAATAGCCTGAAGGTAGACTAAGTTCTTGATGTCAGATTCTTCAACTAGTCTATCTCTTCCAACATGCTCATCGATTTCTTCTTGCGCAATTTCTAATGCATTGGGGCTGTTTAGTAACAAAGATAAAGCCCATGTTAGAGTGACAATTGTCGTGTCCAACCCAGCTGTTAGAAGCCCCTGCAAGATGAAACTTATTACACCAGTTAATCAATAACTAATTCAAATTTGATCCGTATTATAACTTACCAAACATGATGATTTGATGATTGTATCATGGTCAAAACCGGGAAAATCCTCTTCAGAAGCATCTTCAAGAATTGATATCAGGACATCCATGAATACTAATTGGTTTCCATCACGCTTTTTACCCATTTCTTTCTCTTTTTTATGCTCCTTTAACCACTCCTCAAAAAAAGTATCCATTTCTTTTGCTGTAATCTTCATGGCTTTCTTATATCCTCCGATATCCAAACCCTTAAAAATAGGAATTAAATCAGACACCACAAACACGCCCAATAACTCAAAGAATCTCCTCGTCACAGCTTGGAACCGAACACCTTCTTCATCATCGGGTGCAAATCTTTTTCCAGATATACTCCTCACCACAATGTTCAATATCAAATTCCCAAACCAATGTTTCATATCCACCTTTACTATATCTGAATTTTCCATCTCTTTGTTCTTCACCCAAGATTCATAGATATCTTTCATGGAAGCTTGAAGTTCTGAGACTCGAATACATCCAAGCATTTCAACTCGTCGTGGAGATAGAAGCTCGAGTGAGATAATCTTGCGAACTTGTCTCCAATATTCTCCATATGGAGCGAAGCTGAACATGCCATAGTTATACCCCATGATTTGAGGTACAACTGATGTAGGTCGATCTGCAAAGTCTTTGTCGTTTATGGTAAGACATACTTTGGCCATTTCTGACTCACTTACTACCAAGGCTAGACGAAAACCGAGTTTGATAGTGAAAATAGGGCCGTACGTTTCAGCTAAGGTAGCTAAGACTTTGTGTGGTAACTGAGATCCACCAAAAAGGTGTAGGTGTCCAATTATAGGCCAGGCGCCCTTTGCTTGAGGCGGGTTTATGTGTTTACCACTGTTTGATCTCTTTTTGTTGAAAATTTTGAATATGAAAGATAGTACAGTAATAGAAAAGATGATTGATATTATCATTGGAATTGAAAGATGGAAGTTCATGTTCAAAACAACTATAGAGATGATGGTCACTACTTTTGATTAGATCTATTTGTATGCTAAGCCCAGAAAATTGTTAAACTAATTATCTGATGTGTCTACATCGCAAAGGTATTAGGTGCGGGGTCGGTTATAAACTAGGTCACACAAAAAAATTATTTGGGTCTAAAAAAATCACAACTGGGGCGGACACATTGATAAACTTGGATTTTATAAACTTAAGGAGACAAACATCAGATGCTAAACGGATGCCTGACAAAAGAAAAAAGTCAAGGGCTGCTATTGTTGCCGGTTTACTTTGCTGTCGATTTGTACAGTCACACAAATGATTACAAACTAATTTTTCTTTTCATTGTTTTGCTCTAGTTCTAGTTCTTGATCAGTTCCATAAACTTGAAACAGATTTCTCAAAATATTATGCTTATGTGGCCCACTCGACGGTAATGTCGACCCACCCACTTTCCCATATCCACATTTACCGTATAAATGCACATACCTGTCATATAATACTGGATTATGTGAAAACAAACATTACTGTTGTAAGACTTAGCTCACAGAAACAAGAACAACAGACAAAAGTGGTTGACATTGCTGTTGAATATGATACAATGACTCTTACCATTATAAAAGAGTGAGTGATTAATTTATTTCATACTAATCTAAACAATACGACATGACATGACTTGCAATGTTTCAGAGATGACAAATTTAACATATAGAAATGATTTCACTTTCGGTCAAAATATTGCCAATTTGGACCCTTAAACTTAATGGCAAAAATATGTAAACCCACACAACAATCGTGAGTTGGTAATTATTTAGAAGGTTTAGCAAGTACAAAAGCTGCTGGAGGCGTGATCTCCTACAGCAAGTGACACTTAAATATTGGAACCATGACCAAACCCTTTGGAACCGGTTCTAAATTAAGATCTACTACACTATCTAGATGGAAATTGAAATCCCTACAAATTGGAAGTTACAAGGACATGAGTTGGATAATATGAAGGAAGAAAAATAGAAGGGGTAGATAATAGAAGTAGCAGCGCCATAGGACTTGTGTCCTAATGGTACCTTGTTGCGCGAGAAGCTCCTCAACAAAATGATTTTGCTTAGGAAATGTGAGATTGATTTAATGTATATATATTGTGAGATACTTATTTTCAGTTTAAAAAAAAAGAAAAAAGAAAAAGAAAGATAATAAAAGTAGCAACAATTAAAAATTTTGGCAGTTAAGAACGGGCGATTATAAATTAGTTTTTGAAGACCAAAAACATCTATATGCTGAAGGTTCTTAGAAATACTTTTTGGCTCTAGCCCTGGAATCAGCCAAACATTCCCTAACTAAACAATAATTACGGGAACTATATTTGTAACTGGTATAAAGTACAGAAAAAATATCAGTTCTTTATAAATTTTCTCAAAGCCTTAAGCCAACTTGTGAAAATGCTGCTCTTTGAACAGAAAAGAAAATGAATACATTTATATGTTAACTCAAATCTAGTCTTCTAAATTATAAAAAAGCTAGTTAAATTTCAAAATCATTTTGTATAATTAATTTTTAAACGAATGGTTAAAGTTGATATGCAATATAAACTTTTGATTTTTTTCTATAAATATTAACCCAAATTACACAAAATTATGGACCAAGACCAAGAAAGTGGGCTATCTAACTTAAACAAGCCATGGGCGCCTTACTTACATGCATATTGGACAAGCTTAGGCTTTGTAACTGATTGAGCGGAGAAAATTATTAACAACTCTATGAACTTGGCAGATCTACAATGAGCTCAAGACTCCAACCCGTTACCCAACCGACAGACCCGCTTGACCCGTACACTTTCTAATAGGAACTATAAGCGTTATTCCATTTGATTCGTCCAATTTAGTGTATAAGGGTCGTACATGCTAAGGGAAAAAAAAAGGCCACATGACCATGTTGTTCTGGCGTGTTTGGATATGAAATCTGACAGAACAATTCTCTTGACAACCCTACGCTTGGACATATATTTATAGAACTGAGTATGGTGAATGGTACAAAAAATTTGTGGGCATACCTTGCATTTCTTACCCTATAATGAATACATATGGACATATGGTACATTAAGGTACTCCAGTAAGGAGTTATTGTACAAGTCATATTAATACTCAGGTGTTGANCACCAAACGCATCGAAAATATATTTCGATATAACATAACAAATATGTAAAATAGTTTACTTTCCGGGGACGAAGTTTGTAGCGTAGGACCAGGCGTTGTTGGCAACGGGGTCAGCAAGGTGGTCAGCAAGGTTTTCCAATGGTCCCTTTCCGGTCACAATGGCTTGAACAAAGAATCCAAACATAGAGAACATAGCTAGTCTTCCATTTTTAAGCTCCTTCACTTTCAACTCAGCAAAAGCCTCTGGGTCATCAGCAAGGCCCAATGGGTCGAAGCTGCCACCTGGGTAAAGTGGGTCAACAACCTCACCCAATGGCCCACCAGCAATTCTGTAACCCTCAACTGCACCCATCAAGATCACTTGGGTAGCCCAAATGGCCAAGATGCTCTGGGCATGGACCAAACTTGGGTTTCCCAAGTAATCAAGACCACCTTCGCTAAAGATTTGGGCACCAGCCTTGAACCATACAGCTTCACCGAACTTGACACCGTTACGGGCCAAAAGCTCTGGGAAGACACATCCAAGAGCTCCGAGCATGGCCCATCTGGAGTGGATGACCTCAAGTTCACGGTTCTTGGCGAATGTCTCGGGGTCAGCTGAAAGCCCAGCAGTGTCCCATCCGTAATCACCTGGGAATTCACCAGTGAGGTATGATGGAGCCTCACCAGAGAATGGGCCTAGGTACTTGACACGGTCTGGGCCGTACCACGGGCTTCCTGATGGTGCAACTTTCTTGGGTGCGGCAGTTTTCCTCATGGAAACTCTTCCATTTCCGAAAAGTTCTGAGCCGGATGGAGCGGTTTTCACGGCTTGTCCGGCGAAAGGAGATGAGAGAGCCATTGTGGAAGCAGCCATTGATGTATTTTCAAAGTAGATGGTAAGACTAATGAGAAAAATGGTAGTTGAAGTTGACTGCTTGAGTGTTAATGATAGTTTAGAGTGGTATAAATAGGTGTTTGTATTTTCTAATGTTCTTATCTTAAAAGACATCTTTCTTGATTCTGATTGGTTGATGATATCTTTTGATGGCTAAGAACGATCAATAATTAGCCACGACCAATCAAAAGAAGACATGTGTACAGTTGGTCCCTATCAAGATTTTCTATCCAGCAAACTAGTATGTTTGACAGTACTCTCTAGTGATATAACTGAGAGAATGCTTTGTTACTAATTAAACGCCGTTTATGTAGCTAATAAACTAATAAAGTTATAAAACTTATGATTCTTTATGTGCTTATTTGTGTTTTCTTTCCGTATATCATAGCAGGAAGGTCTAGACTCGTGTTTCCTGCGTTATTTCATATAGGATAAGAAAGCTAGATTGCAAAATAATAGTTCTTGTTCCCGTATCGATCTGGATCAGAGGAAAAAAAATATGCTTTCATTTGGTGTAAAGTGCATTGCTCTTCTATAAATTTGTTAGTTGCTCAAACAATCTGATCGTTCATATGAATGATGACGTAATTAATGCATGTTTAATTTTGTGCCTCAAGTCACATGGCAACAACTTATTGGGTTTTGCAGAAGTGCGTCATTTTGTTGTAACCAACCAGGTGCTGACCTATATGTATAAGTATAGAATTAGACAGCTTTTAGGCCTTATGATCATTTTCCAATTGTAAAATAAATATATCTAATTTTGTGATTTAGAAAGAATGGTTATTACTAGTGTGATCGGTGATGATTACTCATCAGATGGTATTTTTAACGATTCAAGTTATTTTAGTGTCGATTAGCTATATTGATAAATTGACATTTATTTGAGATCAAGGGGTTTATTAGGTTAAGTTCCAATATGAGTGGTGGTATACATAGACTATAGTGCACATTTGTATGAGCTAACCTAATACCACCAAACAAATAGTAGAGTCAAGGGGCAGCACCCACGGTTTTCATGAATTGCAATAACCTAACTTTTCCCACCAAACATTATTTCTCAACAAAAATTAAAGGAAAATCTTAACTTTTTAATTAGAATACACTAATTTATGCATTAAAGATCGAGTTGTACTGTGTATGCATTCTGCTTTAATAGATTGTATATTAAAGTGTACAAATTAAAATTTCATTGTGTGCAAATCATCTCACAAAAGTAAAGAGACATTGGTTGATAGATAAACCGACATAATTATCATAACTGAATAATTGTTTTGGTTATTAGGTATAATATACGAGGCTTGGTCTCGAAAACAAAATACATAACAACTATAGAACTCTCTGTTTTGCTCTAAATCTCGCGCCTTAGAATTAGAGTGCATTTCTGAATATCCAATGGTAGATCTCGTGAACCCCGAAGCATACATGGACAGAATACTACGATCTAATTAAACGTCATACATGAATATCCAATGATATAGTACAGGAAAATGCTAAACATTCCTACATGTTAAGCCTACAAATTGTCCTACTCACAGGATCGTGCCACTTGGCAGAACTGACGGTTTGGATACAGAGAGAGAATGAGTGTGATACACACACACACACACATATACATATACATATATAATATTGTTGTGAGTGTAAGAGGATTTGTAAGATAAAAATGTAAGAATGTGTAGCAAAGCTCTATAGTACAATAATTGTAGTACTTGGATCTTTAATCCTTTCAAGCAAAATATATCTACATTATTCTCATCCAACTTCCATCAAGATTACTATCATTTTATTTTTTATTTTTTATTTTATTTTTTATTTTTTTTTTTGAACGGCAATTTGATTAGAAAACTAGCAAGATGCTAGGAGGAAATACAAGATTGGGATAGAGCGTTACAAGGGTGAATAAACCACTCTATCCACTTTAAATTTGGTTTCTTACATCTACTAGAAATACAAGTGAATGACAAGTGTATAATGTCGCTAAAAATGAGATCTTTGCTTGGGCGCTTCAAGGAGAAAGTCACCTGATTCCTAAACTTCCAAAGGGCCCAAATAGTCGTCTGAACCACGGCATCTAAGAACCTTGTGTGTTTGGCGGCAATCAAGATTACTATCATAAAGTATCAAACTATACTATCTCTAAAACTATGTTCGAGTATGCATGTAAGCTTGCTTAAAATACGGAAATCTAGTGAACTCATTATAATAGATCTCATGCTATATTAAATTTTGCATGGCAAAGCTATCAAGCTCTTAAACAAGTAAATATGAANTTGTTTTCTCTTTGAAACTGCCCAAGCTAAACACTAATTCACATAAGCTTAAACAAGCTACAAGCTTGGACAAGCAAAGCAACAATGACAAGCAGTAACAACAACAACAAAAACCAACAAACAACAAGATTAACAAAAATAAGAAGCAAGGATGTTGATACAAAAGTTGGGCTTTCCTTGTTTGAGTTCCTTCCTTCGTATCAATTGATTGATGTCGTCTGGAACCTGCGCACTAAGAATGAAACAACACCGTTAGGCTTATCGAGGGATTGTTTCCCCCGATTATCCTCCGGCGTGAGAGTAAGTAATCGTAGTTAAGGTTGTAGGGATTTAGGGTTACGTGAGTAATCGTACCTTTGTGAGGGTTAGGTTCCCTCTATTTATAGGCAAGTAACCGATAAGGGTTACTTGCTCCTTACTCCAAGGCGTATCCGCCCATATCGGAGATTTGATAGATATCCTCCCAATTTAGAAGATATCCTATAATTCGTTCCATAAATACGTTTTGGGCTTTTGGGCCTCGTGGGCTGAAGCTACGTATTTACGCACGTTATGGCCCGCACGTTGTGGGCTATCGCGTCGGTATTGTTTACCAAACGGGTCCATGACCCGGTGTAGACTATACGTCATCACCGGGAAAATCCTCTTCAGAAGCATCTTCAAGAATTGATATCAGGACATCCATGAATACTACTTGATTGCCCTCACGCTTTTTACCCATTTCTTTCTCTTTTTTATGCTCCTTTAACCACTCCTCAAAAAAAGTATCCATTTCTTTTGCTGTGATTTTCATGGCTTTCTCATATCCTCCAATATCCAAACCCTTAAAAATAGGAATAAAATCAGATACCACAAACACACCCAATAACTCAAAGAATCTCCGCGCCACAGCTTGGAACCGAACACCTTCTTCATCATAGGGTGCAAATCTTTTTCCCGATATACTCCTCACAACTACGTTCAATATCAAATTCCCAAACCAATGTTTCATCTCCACCTTCACCATTTTTGATTTGTCACTCTCTTCATTCTTTACCCAAGCTTTATAAATATCGTTCATGGATGCTTTAAGTTCTGAAACTCTAATATGTCCAAGCATCTCTACTCGTCGTTGAGAAAGAAGCTCGAGAGTAATAATCTTGCGAAGTTGCCTCCAATAATCTCCATACTGGGCGAAACCAATCATTCCATAGTTATAGCCCATGATTTGAGATATAACTGTTGTGGGTCGATCTGCAAAGTCTTTGTCATTTGTGGTAAAGCATAGTTTAGCCATTTCCGAGTCACTTACTATCAAAACTAAGCGAACACCAAGTTTGATGGTGAAAATGGGCCCATACATGTCAGCCATGGTACTAAAAAGCTTGTGAGGTAACTGTGATCCACCAAGAAGGTGTAGGTGTCCTATTATAGGCCACGCACCCTTTGCTTGAGGCGGCTTTTTGTTGTTACCATTGCTTGATCTCTTTTTCTTAAAATTAACTAATATGAAAGCTAGTATAGTAAATGAAAAGAAGATTGACATGATAGCTGGAAGTGAAAGATGGAAATTCATGTTCGAAATAGATTTGAAGACGATGGTCACTTTTTTTAAAATAAACTTGATTGCATAATAAGCCTGAAAGATGGTTGAATTAACAAAAGGCAATGTGTCTACATCCCATAGGAATCTGACAATTCGGGTGGTCCTATTGACAAACTATAGGAGAAAAATATCTTAGTTCCATTGAAAATGTCTCTTTCTTTTTGGAAGCCAATATGCAACTTCTAAGCGACTCTAAAAACTGCAATGACTCTCATCAGAGTTATAACAATGAAATAAGCAAACAATCCCAACAAACGCATCTAACCTGCAATTTTTCCAAATTTACTTATATGAAACCTTCTAAATTTATGTGTACTAGACCACCATACGGCTTACTTGGCACTGGTTTTTAAACGTCCTAGTACTTATTTTGTTTGTTAATTTTTATAAACTTACCCAAAGACAACCAAATTTCTATTAGACTAAAATCAACTCAACACCAAAATTAAAACTGATCAGCTCAATCACAACAACTAATACATTGATTAATTAATCATACTAATAAGAACTAATTCCACAGATCATACATATAATTTGAAACCATAAAAAAAGGATTAACTACAACAGATCAATGCCACATGATACGTGTAACATGAAATATAATGGGTAGAAAATGAAACTGGACTGGTTATAAGTTGAAATTAATACGTGTGTTGTGATTGTTTAATTTGTTGTAAAAAGTGTTACCGTGTGTTTAGGTGTTTCAAGTGTGTGGTGGGTTTATGTGCTTGAAACATTGACTCTGAAATCCATGGAAACAAGGGGTCGGGAATGAGCATGGAAAAACAAGGTAAAACACTACCTTATTACGGGTACGTAAGGTTTTTTTCCCTCAAAACTTTAATAACTATTCAGGTTGGGTTACCCGAATAACAACTTTAATGTTTGCTTTAAGAAAACTAAACGAGTACCCGTGAATAGCAACGGGATCTTAAAGCGACATATCATTTAGTGATAAAAAAGTTTATGGGTTATAAACGAAAAATAATAAAAGTTTAAAGATTTGGAGATTAAACATAATGTTTTGAAACCCAGTTCGACCAGGGTGGTTCAACCGGTTGAACCGTTTCGGTCGAAAGATGGGTCGATTTAAACCGAGTCAACCCGACGGGTTGGGTNCGATTTAAACCGGGTCAACTTGCTAGGTTGGGTCGGAAATGGGTCAAATTAAACCGGGTCAACCCACGCGGGTTTGAAGCGTCCCGGGTCAACCCGGTTTGTATTTTAATTGGTTATACAATGTGAATAAATCATTGTACTTTTAAGTAATGGGGTGTTTTAATAAGAGTATTAATTACATTTCACTTTTCTCTCTCATTTGACTATTGTTGAAAACTCAACATTTCACTTTTACCATTTTTCCATTATAGATAGTATAGATATAGTATAGCAGGGTACCCGCGCGTTGCAGCGGGGGGTACCCTGTAGATGATTAACTGGAGAAATAAACCTGATTCACCAGTTTGTATCGGTTTCAACGGGTCCTCTTTGGTTCATTTTCGGATGGCTTTTATTGGTTAGCCAAACCGGTGGCGACACCAGTTCCCGGTTGAACTCGTTGGTCCGGTTTGGTTTTCAAAACTATATGTAGCATCAACTTGTTAGCTTGTATGAAGCTTTGTGTGTTTTATTAATTTGTATAATGTAGCATCAACTTGTAGCTTGTTTAAATTGTACATTGTAAAATTTTTATTGTACTTTTTAGTAAGGGGTGTTTTAATTGGTTGTTTTTAATTTGTTAGATATGCTTTTAATTGGTTGTACAATGTGAATAAATTATTGTACTTTTAAGTAATGGGATGTTTTAATAAGAGTATTAATTACATTATACATCTTTTATATAATAAAAGAATTACATCATTTCGGAGTTTTTTTGACAGAACAATCTTAGTGGAAAAAAATTGGACCAATAGGAATCCNTAAGACGTTTATATAAGTTTTCATGTGTTTGATAGAAATACACCGTGTATAATGCAAAAAGCGGGAAATAAAAAGTAACAATATTTCTACTTCTTATACTGTATTTGAGACTTTCTACCATTAGAAGTCTTAAAAATTTAAGTTAGCACACTTCTATTATTAGTAAATATTACAATTTTAAAAATAAATTAATTGCATATTAAATTTTGACCTTAAATTAGATGTTATGATAACAAAATATAACTAATATAATGCATTTAATATGATTATTGTTAAAATTAATAACCTTTTAAATTTGCATATAATAATTTGGCATATTAATTATTCACAATCTCACAGCACAAACACACAATCCTAAAAACTATCATCCATTATAGAAAATCTTAAACAATAGTCGTCTTCAAACCTGCTGCTTTGTAAAGGTACCGTGCTAGTAGATAATAAGTCATTTTAAGCCGACAAAAGGAATCAGAAAAACCTTTGTGATCTCAAATGAAACCACTCTACACCTATAACCACCACGCTTGTGAAAGGGTTCTCGGGCTTTATTCCCTACAATCACAAACATGCAGACACAAACAAATCATTATTTTTATTATTCTTTCTTAAATTCTTTAAAGGAAAAATTGTATATATACTCAATGAAACTTGAATATTTGCATACTTATCTAAAATACAAGTTTTTAATATATAATGTACAGTATTCTTTAAGCATTCTTTGAGTAATATGCAAACTTATAAGTTTTAATTGTTATTATGTAATTGTCCCTTCTTTAAAAGTCAGAACTAAAAGAGTAACTACTACGGTGATAGAATGTGTCAATAATAAATGAATAGTAAAAGTTGTTTTATTTTTTTTATTTCTTTTTTTATTTTTATTTTTATTTTTTTTAAGGCGTAAAAATGTGGTGTCTTGATATGGCAAATTAAAAGAAAAATGGTAAGAAACTCGCTTCGCATTCTCTAATTATAAAACAATCATTCTAGGAGGAAAAAGTGTATTACTTTGTTTTGGTAAGGTTATAGGTGTGTTTGACGCAAAGTGTTCAGGAGCGGTGAGCAATGCTAGTTTGATAAGCGTCAAATAACTTTTAATTTCCGAATTTTCTTTTTCCAACGCTCCAAGAAGTAACATTTAGGAGCTCTGAGCATGGGTGTGATAATACAAAATTAAGTCATTTTGTCAGGAAGTGCTGATACGATATTAAATAAATTATGCGGCTGAAATATGTGAGTTTATAAGGTCACACACGTATACACTGAGGTATCACCGATTGTAACGTATTTAATATATTATAGTAGATATATTATTTATCTTAGTAAATATCTTACGATCGCTTAACGGGCGTTAATTAGTTCGTTAGACTAACTAATTAACTAACGTGCCATATGTAATATGTAATGGACATATTAAATCGACTAGACCAAAAACTAATATGGGAAGCCCATATTAGTTGCGGTGGCCGGCCAACCTAAGGGAAAAAGGAGGGGAGCCCAAAACTTATTGATTAAGTTAACAAGAATTGTATTGGGAGTATGTTTAGTCATATCTCATAACTTGAAAACTAATCACAAAATATCCCCCCTTTTTTCTCTCTATAGTCGATCAACCAAACATCCCTCTTAAGGTTCTTGGTCTATTTTCATTAAAGGAAATAAGGTGTTGTTTGTAGCTTGACTGGAAGGGTAAAGGAACTAGCGTTCGAGTGATACACAAGGACGTGTTGTGTGGGAAATCAGTATAGATCATCTACTTTGGTGACTAAGGGGTTTTGTGTGGTTTCAAGAGGGTGAAGCAAAGATCCGTACTTGCTTCGTAATATGAAGAGATCACGCAACAAGAGGTAATAACGTATGTTATTTGATTAATCACAACACATCATATGGATCCACAATTGGTGACCTATCCGCTGCGGTTATAACGTCATTATATATTTTATATTGTAAAAACATCAACATTTGTATCACGAGCCATCATATGATGTCTATGGTTATTATTGTATGCGTAAAAGTGGCCAAAACACGAGTTTTCGCATATTTTCTTCTAGTCGATTTTGAAGAACCCTTGGGGCAATATTTTTGTGAAAAAATTGAACCTCAGTGGTCTTAAAATCAGTATTTAAAAAACCCTTGGGCCACGGGTTTACGTGTACAAGTCGGGGGATTTTTACTTGCTTTAAATTATTCGATTAATTGGATTATCTTTATTTTCTTTTTATTATAATTGTGATCTATGGCAAAAACATACATTTTTTTTTACCATGGACAATAAGCCAATATCTTGTTGCAATCATATTCTTATTGTATTAATATGTAGGACGTGCAAAACCGATGAAAGCCTTGGCCTTGTTGCAATCATACCTTAACTATTTTCTTTTGTGTAATATAATACTTGATACAAAATATATGAATAGATTTAGTTTTAAATGTATTTTCATCAAATATCATATAACACCAACAAAAATACTTAATGTTAAAGTTGAAACTGAAGGACTTCAAAAAGTTAAAACATGACAATTATTTTGTGATGGAGGGAGTATTTCCCTCGAACTAGCTTTGTGGAACACTTTGTACAAAAAGCGTTCAANACAGTAAAGCCATCAATTTAAGTGAATGTGATTCTTTCCTATAAGCACTGACAAGGAAATGAAAAAACGTCATAAATAGATATATAAAAAAATTATAAAAATTTAAGGATTAAACAGTTTTTAAACTATTAATTTAGTGGTAGATTTTAGCTTACCTAAGGTAATTTATTAAGAGAAAACTTTGGGAATTATTTCTTTATCTTTTGATAATTCTTTTACCCAGATGAAGTATATAATCTTTAGGCTTCTATAAGGTGCCTTGGGGAGGGGATGTTTGTTTAGGGGAGGTCTCAAGTTCGAGTTCCACTTAGGACCTTTACCCCTTTAGGTGTTAAAGGAGGAACATGCAGGTCTCAAGGTCAGCATACTGCTTAATTGGATGTCACTATTGGACTTGAACCACAAACACCTAAAAAGCCGGTCTAAAAAAATATAATCTTTAAAAAAGTACATAAGTATTTCTTTATCTTTTGTTAATTCTTTACCTAGATGAAGAATAGAATCTTTAAAAAAGGACGTAGTTGCCTTTATTTTTGGCTCTCAACCTTGGTTTCACAATTCACACCAGTTATCCGTCTCATTAGGCACTAATAGAGTTAAGTCTCCTTATTCATAGTTATATCCTTATCATTTCGTTTGTTGAAGATCTCTTGAAAAAGAACAACTCAACAACCACATCCTCATAAGTTGTGCAACGTCATAACTCATATTCATAAGCCAATTAGAAATGTTCTTACCTAGCTGTAGCGAAGATTCTAACAAAAAGGAATGGTATAAAAAAGAAATTAACTTAAAACAAGATATATTTTCGTTCTTTTTGTATACCAAACAAATGAATGAATTCTCACATTGATTCCGACAATCAATTCCCTAATTTTCCCAAACACCGGAATCACTTCTCGTATCTCAAAATCATTATCTTTCTGTATCATTTCATTCTGCACCGCGTTTCCATTCTTTGCGATTCAATCGTACCAAACGTCCCATTAGGATAAACTCAAGGGTAGAGACTCCTTCCATGATTTTTTTGCATTCTCAACATGCATGGGTAGACCAAATGTTATTGATGATGTGTTTCTCAACACCTATGGCAAGTAGGGTATTTCTTTCCTTCCTTTTTTGTTTACTTGGCTACACCCTACAAGCTCCCGGGTGAGCCTAGAAAGCTTGGCTGTGGGTAGCAGAAATTAATTCGTTGCTGACTTTGATTATCTTAAAGATAGACAACAAATAGGTACAGGAATGAAAACAAGCGCAAGTACTTATCAAACTTAAAAGCCATCAAGTGTAAACAATCAAATGATATTAATTTTTTATGTTTGTATTATTATGCAATACATGACTACCACATAAGAATAAATTTTATCTTTATTATATATGATACATTCTGTAATGATGGAGTAGGTTTTGTTAGGCATAACACTAATACGTGACTATAATCACATAGAAATATAGTAGTTTATTTTTATTGAAGCATATGATACATTCTCTAACTGTAATAAAGCTGGTTCTTGTAGAGGGTCTGTAGAAGATTTGATCATAACTCGTGATGGTACATATTAGGAGATAAACGAGGGGCCAGAAGGACCTCAAGTGGTGTTGCTTTGTTGTTAGTCATTCCTGAGGTTTCAGTCATATCCACTAGTTCATTTGATGGTGTTTTGAGGTCAAACTGTTGTAACAAACTAGCAAGTGTTAAACCCAAAGCTTGGACGGAAAAGAAAACTGCTGGGCACATTCTTCTACCACTACCGAAAGGAAGCAATTCAAAATGATTTCCCTTAACATCAATGTCCTTGTGACTTGTCAAGAATCTCTCTGGTCGAAATTCATCAGGATCTGACCAAACATTTGGATCACGGTGCAATTTCCAAATATTAAGCACTAAACGTGTGCCTTTTGGGACGTTGTAGCCACCCACAATACAGTCCTCCGTAGACTCATGAGCAACTGAGAGTGGTCCGGCCGGGTATAAACGAAATGTTTCTTTGATGATGGCGTCGAGGTAGGCTAAGTTCTTAATGTCTGACTGCTCAACCAACCTGTCTCTTCCAACATGCTCATCCAATTCATCTTGTGCAATTTTTATCGCGAATGGATTGTTAAGTAGCAGCGATAAAGCCCATGTTAATGTCACTGACGTCGTGTCTATGCCTGCTGTTAGAAGTTGCTGCATATTCAATGGATTAGTGCCTTTTAGGCAACATGCTGAAAAGATGCAATAAAACAAAAAATAAAAAAAACAAAGAAAATCAGTTACGAAATGTTGAGACAATAAGGTAGAGAACTTACTTGGCATGTTGATTTAATGATTGTATCATTGTCAAAATCGGGGAATTCGCCTTCAGAAGCACCTTGAATGATGTTAATGAGCACATCAATGAAGACTTGGTTCCCTTCATTTTCCTGTGACCCTTTCTCTATTTTGTGCTCTTTTAACCATCCCTCAAAGATGTTGTCTAAATCTCTCCCCATCTTCTTCATGGATTTATCGTATCCACCTATATCTAAAAACTTCAAGTAAGGCATAAAATCTGACACCACAAATGCCCCGAATAACTTAAAGTATTCCCTTACAACCATTTGAAAATGAATACCTTCTTCATCTTTGGGAGAAAACCTCTTTCCGTAAATAATCCTAACCACAATGTTAAATATCAAAGTCCCAAACCAATGACTCATCTCAACCTTCACCATATCTGAATTAGTTCCACTTTTTCTGTTGTTTACCCAAGCTTCATATATATTGTTGATGGAGGCTTTAAGTTCTGAAACTCTAATGTGACCAAGCAACTCAACTCGTCGTTGAGAAAGAACCTCAAGCATGATTATCTTGCGCACTTTTCGCCAATAATCCCCATACGGAGCACCACCAAACAGGGCATAGTTATAAGCCATGAGTCTTGATGCCTCTGACTTGGGTCGACTTGCAAAGGCCTTGTCGTTTGTAGTAAAACAATCTTTGGCCATTTCTCCGTTACTCACCACCAAAGCTTGATGAACTCCAAGCTTGATGGTGAAAATAGGGCCGTGTTTATCGGCCATGTCACCTAAAACCTTGTGTGGCAGCTGCGATCCACCTAGAAAGTGAAGGTGTCCTATTATAGGCCATGCGCCTTTTGCTTGGGGGGGTTTTCTATTCTTCTCACTCTTGGCTCTCTTTATACTAATGATATGAATTAGGAAAACTAATACAACAACTAGAAGTGTTGTTGCTAGAGTTACTGGAAGTGAGTCCATTGCTTCGTTGAGAAATAAAGATATAGACTTATACTAGTAGTTATAAAAAAAAATATATATATATATTTTTTACCGTGTGGCTCAAATTTGGGTCATAAGTTTGTATTTATCAAATGCAAGCAGGGGTATTTTCAACTGGGCGAACCTTGGGCGACAACCACTCTTGGGCGAAATTCCGGGCGAATGAAAAATGGATTTCACTAGCGTAAAGTATTTCACTTTTACTTTCCAAGTATTTCAGGTTTCAATTAAACACATCATAACGTTGTTCTTGTAACCACAGACATGCAATGTGGGCTTGCGAAGATGGTGAAATGGTTTGAGATGTGAAGTAGGTATGATGAATGGTTGGTTGTGAATGGGTCAATGGGATATGATAAGATGAAGGATATTGAAACGTGATTGAAAGAAATAAAAGGTCCGCTATATCTCACATGTAGATGTGACGTGACACTTTTTGATCACTTTTGTAAACTATTGAAAAAAAGTTTGTATTTGTAAAATAGGTATTAAAAAGGGATACACTATCCGAACCCTCTCTACCCCATCACATCANTTCCAAACCAATGACTCATCTCAACCTTCACCATATCTGAATTAGTTCCACTTTTTCTGTTGTTTACCCAAGCTTCATATATATAGTTGATGGAGGCTTTAAGTTCTGAAACTCTAATGTGACCAAGCAACTCAACTCGTCGTTGAGAAAGAACCTCAAGCATGATTATCTTGCGCACTTTTCGCCAATAATCCCCATACGGAGCACCACTAAACAGGGCATAGTTATAAGCCATGAGTCTTGATGCCTCTGACTTGGGTCGACTTGCAAAGGCCTTGTCGTTTGTAGTAAAACAATCTTTGGCCATTTCTCCGTTACTCACCACCAAAGCTTGATGAACTCCAAGCTTGATGGTGAAAATAGGGCCGTGTTTATCGGCCATGTCACCTAAAACCTTGTGTGGCAGCTGCGATCCACCTAGAAGGTGAAGGTGTCCTATTATAGGCCATGCGCCTTTTGCTTGGGGGGGTTTTCTATTCTTCTCACTCTTGGCTCTCTTTATACTAATGATATGAATTAGGAAAACTAATACAACAACTAGAAGTGTTGTTGCCAGAGTTACTGGAAGTGAGTCCATTGCTTCGTTGAGAAATAAAGATATAGACTTATACTAGTAGTTATAAAAATATATATATATATATATATATTTTTTACCGTGTAGCTCAAATTTGGGTCATAAGTTTGTATTTATCAAATGCAAGCAGGGGTATTTTCAACTGGGCGAACCTTGGGCGACAACCACTCTTGGGCGAAATTCCGGGCGAATGGAAAATGGATTTCACTAGCGTAAAGTATTTCAATTTTATTTTCCAAGTATTTCAGGTTTCAATTAAACACATCATAATGTTGTTCTTGTAACCACAGACATGCAATGTGGGCTTGTGAAGATGGTGAAATGGTTTGAGATGTGAAGTAGGTATGATGAATGGTTGGTTGTGAATGGGTCAATGGGATATGATAAGATGAAGGATATTGAAACGTGATGAAAGAAATAAAAGGTCCGCTATATCTCACATGTTGATGTGACGTGACACTTTTTGATCATTTTTTAAACTATTAAAAAAAAGTTTGTATTTGTAAAATAGGTATTAAAAATTTAAAATAGATTATTTAGGTAATTATTATTATTATTATTATTATTATTATTATTATTATTATTATTATTATTATTATTATTATTATTATTATTATTATTATTATTATTATTATTATTATCACTTTATTAGAAACTTATAGGATTTATAAGAAATTAGTGGAGAGCCGCGATACAATCTGAGCCCCCACTCCTTTAGCTATAGCAAAGCTAATCCTACTAAATATATGAAGGAAACAATCTATTAAACCAACAAAAAACGATACAAACAAACGACATTCCTCCTCTCCAAATAAGATGATTAAAGAAAAGGAACCCAAAAACAAAAACATAACTACAAACCAAATCAAACCCGGAAGAGACATTACAAATAAACCCAAACCAACCAACTAAAAGAAAAAAAAATATTATATGTCCACAAAAAATTCCCACAAAAGTTTTAACACAACGATGTTATTATAATACGTCCAATCAAAATAATTATAGAAAAATCAAGAATTTATTTGATTGGACAAATTATTTTAACACATCACTATATGAAAGCTTTGTGTGAATCTTTTGTGTATATAACAATTCTCTCCAAAAAATATCGCGTTATCAACTTGTGAAGCAAAACGAACAATTGGGCTATAAGGCTGCCCACAGTAAGGCGACCAAATCCACTCATTTTTCTCTGCCACGTTAGCTTTCTTTGTCCAGCGACCTGCAGACGATTGGGTGCCCCAATAAGGGCGACCAAGTTCAATTTTTTTTTTTTTTTTTTTTTTTTTTTTTTTTTTTTTTTTTTTTTACTTAACACAAACTAAAATTTTATTCATAATTAAAACGTTATAATTCAAATAAAATAAAAACATTACAACAATTATTAAAACACATTTAATAGGCAACGGTTGGATCAAAAAGTTGGATGAAATGAAAACAAAACTCGGTCACGCCTGCGACTTATTTCATTTTTTGACGACCCTCGACCCACTGGCCACAATAAAGACGACCGAGTTCGACCCACATGACCGACTCGATCGACCTCATTACTGTGGGCAGCCTAATAAGACACTGTATAATTCATTTGAGGGTCATATAAAGACCTTTGCAAAAGCTTCTTGGAAGTTGATTTATATTTCTGATTTTAATCATGTGTCTCAATCTAATTCTCTCAAGTTGAAAAATCAACTTGAGACAATCCTAGTCCCATCATTTATTATCTTATGGACCCACGTACCGTCTCGGAAGTTTGGTCTCGTGCAAAAATTCAAAATGAGTACTCAAAAAATGGAATGTTTATGAAAAGTAGTTAACGAAGTAAACTCTTTTGTGAAGAAATATTGAGAATAAAATTGATGCCATCTGTGGACGTATAGTCTGGAATGGGCCAGGCCCGGCAGACAGCGGCCCACTCTACGCCTAAACCCTAATCCATGCCCTATAAATACATGGCTGGAATCTCCTTATTGACTACGACCAAACAGGTTAACCTAAACCTAACTATTATATGCTACATCGCATCGACACTAACTTGACCGTCGGAGGTGGATCCCGGGGCTACGGCCTCGGGTCCACTCCTAACGGGTTCTCTTTGTTGACAGGTCTACTCAGGGCTCGAGAAGACGACTAACGGCCCAGGGAGAGTCGTCGAATACAACCCGCGCCAGATTATGTATCAACAAGTGGCGCCATCCGTGGGACACACTACAACAAGTTTTGTGCTCTCACATCACCGGAAAGCAACCATCGAGTTCAAAGGCCGGTAACCTTAAAACTTATCTTGAATAAATAACGTATCTTGAATTTCATCATGGGCACCTACTGTTTTGTGATACGTCCAAAATCCAAAATTCAAGATAGGTCCAAAAGTCAAAATAACATATCTTGATAAGTTTTATATTTGATAAATAACTTACTCTCACGAATGGATATGAACAGTATATTTTTTATGCATGCTGCTGATTACTTAATTCCATTCGAAGATACAAATAATATTTTTAATATTATACGGAGATATTTTGATATGTTACCTTTTAAATAATAAAGTATTGTGCATATCTTTTAAATTGGTAATAGGATATGTTACCTTTTAATTATTCATAAGATTTTATGTAAATCTTTTAACTTGGTAAACACGATTTTACCTATAGCCGCACTAAGTCCGCACAATCGGACCTACTTTATCTTTTAACCGCGAACTACGCAGTCACGATAAATCTACCCGCATTAGGCCATGCGTTCAGACATCTTCGCAGATTGGAGCCATGAGCGCACTGTTACATACAGGCACCACGATTCTAGTCAATCGCCATGAGCGCACGCAGACAAAAGCCGTGGTCAACTGCGATCATCCTCAAACGTTAGAGTTTATGCGGTCACGATACATCTATCTGCGTCTGTGCGTGCGAAAAAAAACTATTAGTCGCGGTCACGGTACATCCATCCGCGCCATTGTTTCTATCACAATAAAACAGAAAGAAATCAATTAATCACCATGAGTGCACTGCGTTCGCAGATTAGCTACGCGCTACTTTTTTTTTATGTAGTTGTAAAACCTCACGCTAGGTGTAATTCGCACTACTACTTCTCTTATATGTTATGTGCTATATACTATGCTTCACGCTATTTATCTTTTACTTCATTATGTTTTATATGTTGCGATTCGCGGCATACTTTTAATATTTGCATTAAGTGTTTTTCAGGATTTGAATAACTAAGTTTAATGCTCCTACACGAGTAGCACCATCAAACTTGGGGGGCTACCAGGGTATATCCTACTACTGTTTCCGTACGCGTCACGCAGGAATATTTGGAAGCAGATCGTACGTAAGAGGTATTGCAAGCCCGGTATTAAATATTCGCACCACCTTACCGCAGGGGAGACGTCCTCTGTCGCTTGTAAAGGTGGATGTAATGTTCGTGCACAGCGCGCACTTTTGACGCGCACAGCGCGCATTTTTGTCGCGGACAACGCGCACTTTTGTCGTGCACCGCGCGCACTTTTTTCGCGGACAACGCGCACTTCTGCCACAGAAGCACGTCTTCTGTCGCACCATGTTGCATCGCTACTGGTACAAAAGGTACGCCCTTACCCAGGATGCAGCATACGAGATCCACCTTCACCATTGTGAGACAATCACAATCGCAATCCCAGTGCGCACTGTCGCATGTGGGCTGCGCAGTATGATCCGTCCCATGTGCACACAAGTTGCGCACACATGGGCCATGCCGTCATGGTTGATTGGGCCTACGCGGCCATGAATAGAACTTAAGTCTAGCATAACATAGCCACGCATTATGTCATACTAAACTTGGGGGCTTGTGGACGTATTGTCTGGAATGGGCCAGGCCCGACAGATAGCGGCCCACTCTACGCCTAAACCCTAATCCATGCCCTATAAATACATGGCTGGAATCTCCTTATTGACTACGACCAAACAGGTTACCCTAAACCTAACTATTATATGCTACATCGCATCGACACTAATTTGACCGTCGGAGGTGGATCCCGGGGCTACGGCCTCGGGTCCACTCCTAACAGGTTCTCTTTGTTGACAGGTCTACTCAGGGCTCGAGAAGACGACTAACGGCCCAGGGAGAGTCGTCGAATACAGCCCGCACCAGATTATGTATCAACACCGTCCTAAGAACACAATGTATCTTGGGAGCCTATAGGCTCGTGTTATAGTAAAAAAAGTATGTTGTAGAATCAAAGTTTGGAGAATTATTCGAAGTTTCATCAAAATTTGAAATTTTATAACTTGTTAAATTCCACAAATCTCAAGTAAAAGGAGCATTTCCTCCATAAGAAAATTCTAAATATTATGTAGTTTAACATCCCATTTCAAAATCCAGTAACCAAATCTAATATTGTCCCAGATTTGCACGACATAAATTTAAATGAAAATCCAAGAACAAAAAGAGGGTTACATTTTATTACCGACTATATTAATAAGAATAAAAATTGTAAAGGGGCATCTCATATACGTTTTACCGTCAATTTTATTTTTTATTTATTTATTTATTTTTTTTTAACAGAGATTTCATTTCACTCCTCACAAATGGAGGTAATTTGAACACAACAAGTTACATCGAACATAATGGGCAAAATCGAAACCGACTTGCCAAACAAAACACACAAGGTAACAAGTTAAGCCAAAACAAGACATACACCATAATAGTTGTGACAGACTACAGCAACACCATACAAGGGTGGGGGAATCACCAGAGTGAGCTTTTGGTAGACACAACCATTTGAAGGTGTAGCTTGACAAAAGTACATAAAACATACAAAGAAGATAAAACTAAGCATCATTAAAGGAGCCAGACCTAAACCTAACAGATCTAAAGTCGAAACCCAAGGCAGCATCAAGCCATCGATGACGGACCACAACAAATCTGAGCAGAGGAGACCGGAAGGCAGTTTTACCGTCAATTAAATAGCAACGAGCTCGCAAATTACAAATTGACATTCCAACATCAAACAAAAACTGCACTATCATAATGGTCCATTTGGCCCTACCGCCCTACCATGATAAGTTAAACTCAATAGGAAGGATATCGCCTATAAGCACCAAATGAGTACTAACGTATTAGGAATAAAGATCTTTGGTCATATATGCTAGTGTGTTTTTGTGTTTTGTTATGATTAACGTACTTTCGAGATGAGTAATTAAATAGAATAATTGCGCATTAAATAAAGACATCGGGATTTAACGTGGTTCGGTAATCACCTACGTCCACGGGCGGAAGCGAGTGGACGTATTAGGAATAAAGATCTTTGGTCATATATGCTAGTGTGTTTTTGTGTTTTGTTGTGATTAACGTACTTTTGAGATGAGTAATTAAATAGAATAATTGAGCAATAAATAAATACATCGGGATTTAACGTGGTTCGGTAATCACCTACGTCCACGGGCGGAAGTGAGACTGGAATTTCACTAGCAAATATGGAGTACCGAGGTTACACAGTGTATCGCTCAAAATCTAGACTCCGAAAAATACTCTTGAAAGTATTTTGGACACTTACTAGATTTTATACACTCCCCTCAAAAGCTCACTCGTATAGAATTTTATACAACAATTCTATACCACTCTTTTTCTCTCTACAAAATACTCTCACTATTGTTTCAACAAACAAGTGTGTCTGTTAATATTTTGGATGTCGAATGAAGTTCAGCTCCATCACCTTTTATAGTGAAAAATAAGTTGCATGCATGTGTTAAATGAGATAGTTGCTGGCCACCTTTGTTGACAAACACAAGAGCAAAAAATGCAATTGAGTCATACTCTCAATAGTTGAGCTAGAAGTCTACCCCTGCCATTTGAATTCATTTTATTCAAAGTGGGCTATGCACCTATTGTGAGCTATGCCATGTGGGTAGACCACACCGTCCAACAAATCTCCACCTTGACGAACATTCCATTTCTTTGCTATCTATTCTCAATGTCCGCTTCCTAGCAGCCCCTCTTGGGCTCATCACTTTATATGTCATGAACACCAACTAAGTCCAAGCAATGCTTGAATTTGTTAGTAGTAACCGACTTAGTCAACATATCCGCTGGATTATTTGATGTACCAATCTTTCTCACAGTTATAACCCCTTCAGATATGACTTCTCGAATAAAGTGATATCGCACATCAATATGCTTGGTTCTTTCATGATACACTTGGTTTTTGGACAAGTGTATGGCACTCTGACTATCACAATGCACCACAGTCTGATCCTGTTGCATTCCTAGATCACCAACCAAGTCTTTCAACCAAATTGCTTCTTTTATACCCTCTACCATTGCCATGTACTCTGCTTCAGTTGTAAACAAAGCAACAGTTGACTGTAGTGTTGCTTTCCAACTAATAGCACAGCCGCCGAGCGTGAAAACATACCCTGTCAAAGACCTTCTTCGATCCAAATCACCTGCATAATCAGAATCAACATACCCGGTAACATAAGTGTTACCACCGTTATCATATACCAGGCTCAAATCTGTTGTTCCCCTGAGGTACCTAAGAATCCATTGCACTGCTTCCCAATGAGCTTTCCCTGGACAATCCATATATCTACTCACTAC
>LBNU01003384.1:6208-18542 GCA_014162995.1 Artemisia annua
AGCCTCAAGAAATTCGTATGCCTTATGGAGAGTTTTTAGGAGAGAAATTGTTAAGTTTTGGAATTGTAAAATGGTGTTACAAATCTTGGCTGAGTTATAGATGATTAGGGAGTGATTTACTCGGCCCATTTACTGTCCCAATCATTTCCAAAATTATCTTGAGCTTATCTCTAATTATTTGTACAATTTAAACAATTTAAAAGTGTACATATTAATTCCAATCGGCCCAAAAATAAATAATTAAAAAGGATAATTATTTTTATAGCATTTAGGACATTATATTATACATATCAAAATTATCATGTGTCATATGTTGCAATTTCTTAGTTGTTTGTGATTTATGTGGTGTTTATATAAGCGTTTTATTAAAATTTTAAACTGTAGGGGCATTTTGGTAATTTTGACATGTTAGGAAATTTTGGGTATTAAATTTATACCAAAATTATAGTAAAATATTGGTAAGTTAGAACGCTGATGGATTCACATGTTTTGGTGCTAAGAATAATATGTGGAAACACTATTCACATGAACTATTAAAGCCTTATTATTCTATAATAGTTTGATAAATGATAACATCAAATTTGCCCATGATTTAAGCGTTAATTTCCCTTTGAATTACTCATCTTTTCTATTTATATGAAGAATATCTACTCTTATTTCTTCCTATTTTGGTTTTAGGGTAAAGATGAGTAGAAGTACGTTATCAATGATTTATTAGCTTAAGAGTAGGAATTACGCTTAAAGTTACATTGAAGATACAAACACTGCGGTCTAGTTAAGTGATGATACTACACTGTTAGATGTTTTACCCCAAGAAATGAAGATTACGCCGTAGCAAACTAATGAGCTACGGCGTAACAGAGATTACCAAAGGCTATGCCGTAATGAGTGATTGGACTACGGCGTAATGTTAAAGATATGAGCCCTACGCCCGTAGTTAGTAATTGGACTACGGCGTAGGAAAGATTTTATGAAGGCTACGCCCGTAACAAGTGATGGAGTTACGGCGTAGGAAAGATTTTATGAAGACTACGCCCGTAACAAGTCATTGAGTTACGGCGTAGGGATGATTTTATGAAGACTACGACGTAGCAATCCAACGAGCTACGCCGTAGAGATTATTACAAGGGTTACGGGGTAGGACGATTTTATGAAGACTNCGTAGTTAGTAATTGGACTACGGCGTAGGAAAGATTTTATGAAGGCTACGCCCGTAACAAGTGATGGAGTTACGGCGTAGGAAAGATTTTATGAAGACTACGCCCGTAACAAGTCATTGAGTTACGGCGTAGGGATGATTTTATGAAGACTACGACGTAGCAATCCAACGAGCTACGCCGTAGAGATTATTACAAGGGTTACGGGGTAGGACGATTTTATGAAGACTACGACGTAGCAATCCAACGAGCTACGCCGTAGAGATTATTACAAGGTTACGGCGTAGTCCTACCATACGACTACGCCGTAGCAAAGACGAGCCCTATAAATACCAAAGGAAATTCGTCTACAATTTGTCAAGTTACTCTCCCCCAAACCTGCACCAGGGTTTGGGGAGAACGACCCAGAAGAAGAGTGAAGACCACGAAGGCTAGAGAGATGGTGTACAATTAGACTAGTAACCACCTAGTTTAACACATGTTCGAATTCTATTTTGTTTTACATTCATGAATTCTATTTATTAAGATTTGGTTTAATTTATTATTCATGTTTATCTATGTAGACGTTATCTTAGCTTGTTCGTTATTCTTTCGTTTCGGTAGTGTATAAGCTTGGTTGAATCTACTCTGTCTAGGTGAATTAACCCTAGGACCCTAGACTAGTAGATTATGGGGATTGGTAAGAATTGGCCATAGTACTACCTTTCCTTATGTGCGAATTAACCCTAGGACCACCTACCAACCGGATATACTTAAGAAGCTAGAGGGAATCTAAGATCTGACCATGCCGGGTTCCACTAGAACAAGTCTATTAAACATGATACTTAATGACTCTTGTATCTTGACCAATGAACTCTCGGCTTTACAATAGTCGAGAATAGTACAAGGTGCGAGATAGGGCTGACGATATGACCATTTGACTCTTGTCGACTTGCACCCACTACATAGAACACTAAAATATGAATATGTTTTACCTTAATATCTTAGTAACCTATCTTGAACCCCAGTATCTTTATTTCCTCTTTTGTTTATTTTATGTCTTGGTTACTATATACTTTATTCAACTAATACCCCTTTTTAGCACTTATCTTAGTTTGCCAGAACAACAGCTCTTGGGACGACATTCGGATTTATTTAAGGCATACTACACATGACTGGGTACACTGCCCGTTAGTATGTGTTAATTCTTATAATTCGAAGTTTATAAATGTAAAACAGGATGAATATAACGCATCAATAAATTATGATTACATTAAAATTTCTCTTCTGAACCTTCCTAAATTGATCTAGAAGCAATGGATTTCTTGGAAGCGAAGTTGATATGATCCAGGTCGGACTTGTTGTTTCTGTTCTTGCTGTCGTTGCCACGGCCGCCTACATTTATTCCCCAAAGAAAACTAAAGGTTTATTATAAGTCAACTTTGTTCTTCCTTGTTAAAAATGTTACTCGTGCAACTTATATTAGCCCAGTTTTAGTCTCCAGTTGGTAAAACTCAATAAGAAATATGTCTGTGTTATCAGTAGTTGGGAGCATTGACACTGAAAGTTTTAAGGAATTCAAGCTTGTGAAGCGCACACAGCTTAACCAAAATCTAGCCAAGTTCAGATTTGCACTTCCTACACCTACTTCAGTGTTGGGCCATGGAATTGGACAATGCATAAGCTGCAGGTATATAAGATTGGATTCTTCTGTTCCTTGTGCAGTTTGTTGCAAAATTAGAAAGAGAAAAACAACACTTAGACTTTTTGTATTAAACAAGTAAATTTTCAACATCATAATCAATGTGGAAGCAAATTAGGACTAAAACATTGTTGAAACTGCATATCATAACATGTTGCCCGTGACTAATGAATTTCGTCATGCCCTGTCTTTTAAAAGAGTTGGGATATTCACCCGCAATACAAATTCATTCTAAATTGAATGGATGGTGGGTTCTACATATAGCTTTAATACTACATCATTTTCATTGGTTAAAGCTCGAATAGCACACAAAACAGAACCCATACTTTATGCTTCAAGCATATAGAAGAACATGTTAGTGGGTGTGTAAATGTTTATCATAAAGCTTCTGCCATGACACGTTTACGCGGTGCATTATCGGAATACGGAAAAGACTGGACTTGCCGATTACCCTCAAAAGAAGGGAAAGCCTATGACGCCTACGCGACATGTCATCCAGAACCCTCAAATCCAACTATAAACAATTGAGGGCGATTTTGCTTCATTTGATCCAGAACCCTCAGTTTGTTAACGACGTACTTTAAATCAATGCAAAAGTTTAACCAAACATATACTCCCTCCGTCCCATATTAAGTGTCCACTTTCATAATGCACAAAGTTTTAGAATATTCCACTAATTAAACTCTCCACCAATCAAATATTAATATTACCCACTAAAGTCTCATCTTATTGGTTGAAAGGTACAAGTGGACACTTAATTTGGGACATCCAAAGATTCCATTGTGGACACTTAATATGGGACGGAGGGAGTAGTTTGTTACAGTTTGTTAACGACGTACTCCATATCAATACATCTACAGGTCAGTCAAATACAAACATTTCAAACGACGTTGGTAAGATAACATATATTCAAATGATAACTAATTGCAACGATAATAACATATACTGATTCAAAGAATAAAACATAAACATAAATATGAATAGCAGCGTATGTGAAAACAAGAACTCTGCCACAAGTTTAAAAACAAGCAACACAAAATAACTATAGATAAAAAGAATATAATGACCCCAACAGAAGCCTAGATCTTTAAACCAAGATCTGGCCTTAATGACAAACGAACCCTGGTCAGTTTGACAACATCGAACTCTGGCACCACGAACTCAAGGATCTACCTCGATTAACTGAGAAAACAAAATTAAGAGTGACTTAATATTTAAATATATGATAGAAACAAATAGTAAATAAAAGTTTAAAGTTAAAACTTATCTAGGGATATAATACATACTATGTCATAATCGAATCGCCAATGAAATACATAACATCGTAATTAAAACACACCTTGGCACTCCTCTTAGCATTCTTTGTCTGTGTCTTTCTTTCTTGTCTCTGTAAATTGTGAATAATAGGAGATACAAGGCTTTGCACAAATATAGGTGCACCGATAATCTCGAGAGTCCTGCACAACCATATATCCTGACACAACAATTTATCATATGGGATGTTACATTCTTTTAGATAGTGTACATCATCAAACTTTAAATCCCACTCATGACCTACTAATTCCCATGACTCCCTCTTATTGTACTTGTTCATTTTCCATATGTTTTGGGGAAGCAAATCATGATTGAATATGCATAGACATCATTCCAAAATCCCCAAACATATGTTCGGGTCACAAAACCCAATAGTGCAACTTTGATATGCCGCATCAACAGGTTGGTGGATTTCTGTAAATTCCTCTCGATATATATCAAATGAAAGAATCGTTTTATTTTCCTTTTCATCATTCATTATCCAATGAAGCGCTCCATTGCATAAAGTACCAACGTTACTAAGAAAAGAATAGTCTACTTCTCCAATAACTTTCCAAAAATTTGATTTCAATGTTAACACTTGAAAACATGTTCGGCCCTGTGTTTTCATGAAGCCTACTATTAGCTTGTAATTATCTATAGATGAATCATAGCCGTACCCCCAACATAGTAATAATGATAAGTGTAATGATTCTGCTGATATCATGTTGGGAAATCTGGGGCATGGGAGTTTTTTTTACCTGTCTAGTTAAGGGATTGGCTACTAATAATAATCGAGTGGAAAAGATGCATACGAGGCCATTGCAAGAACCAACAAGCTGACACTTTCTAACCAAATTGAAGTACCAAGCACCATATCTGAATCAAGAGAATGACGAGGCTATATCAGACAAAACGATCCTTCGATGTCCATATTTAGTATTGATATTCTTGTTGTTGTAACTATAGTTGAGATGATCTCTAACAAAACGAGGGTCGGCAATCAAAGATCTCCATAATTTGCACACACTCTTACACCAAATGAGATCATAAACATCCAATCTTATCATGATCTGCTTACTAATATCAGCTGGAAACATTGCTGTTCATATCCTTAGCACCACAATCACAAAATTTAAATATCTTTTTGCAAATTCCCCTACAAGAAGATTAGAAAAACAACACGAGTAGTTAATTACTTCGTTTTTCACGAACCTTAAAAAGCAAGGAGCAAAGCAAAGAAATGGCATGTTAAAGCCTTATAACAATTAAACATTTATGATTTATCGATACGTAAAAGCTGAAAGTCTCATCACTAATCTACACGACGTATATTCTCTCGAATGATTGAAATGGGCAAAATCAATATTCACCATGAACTCAAAATTGATCTTTATCAAAGAAATATACACGTATGAAAACTAAAATACAAAGAAGCACACGCATGCATACACTTAATCATATATCAAAGATGCAATTTAAAAACGGTCACAACAGAAATGAGTGGGATTACAGTGATGGAGGAAGAACTTAATTACCAGTAAGATAGATTAGCAGGAACCAAAAAATGATGGAGAGAACGTAAACAAGTTGTGACCCAGATTAATATTAAGGTTAAGTAATCTGGAAAATTTATGGATCATTCACAATGGTGACCGGCCCACATGCATGCACCCGCCCAAAAGAAAGTGTGTAACTTATAGTTTTATTGGAGGACACTTAACTATTAATTATTTTTACTTTTAGGTCAAATACTTACTTATAGACCATCCACTTATATCTTTGTTTTCGTTTATACAAATTTCGGATAAAGTTTTCTTAAAAATCTTTAAAACAACGATAACAAAGCTAAATAATTAAAACAACACAAATAATTATTCGAATGTAAAATATCAGTTTTAGCCATTATTTAAATGTGACCTTATATAGTCAAAAGTGATTTATGATAATTAACTAATTCTTTACGTTTAAATTTTTAAATTTATAGTTTTGATATGTTAAAAGTAGCTTTATTCTTAAAAATGTATAAATTTTCGGCAAGCATTTGAACAAGATTGGTATAAATGAAAATAAACATGTATTTGGGTGACACATAAGTAAATTTATATAAATAAGTGGCCTAAAAGTAAAAAATTTAATAGTCGGCGGCCTCCAGATGCATCTTTTTATTCATCAAATATTTTCTACTTAAGGATATAAACTATTGATTTGATACAGCTTAGACGTGAGTACAAAATGCATAAGACTGCTCGTAATGATGAACCATTAATGGGTCGGTTGGTGGAGCCAGGAAATATGATTAATTACGGGGAAGCATAATTTGGAGTTGTCGTTTTAACATAATTCAAACAAATCTGGTTGGGCCGGGATTAATATAAATGCAATAAAAGTGATATGCTATGATGCAATTAACACTAGTTTTAAGTAGGGGTGAGAATGGGGCGGGGTGGGGCGGTTTTATGGTAAAACCAAAAACCGAACCGTATATTTCGGTTTTTGAAAATTACAAACAGTTTGGTTTCGGTTTTTTCGGTTTCGGTTTTTGACATTAACTCGGTTCGGTTTCGGTTTATATTCGGTTTTTCTTACTTGAAAACAAGAATGTTTTAATATTATAAAAAGTTTACGATTCCTAGTTTTCAAGCAAAAATATTTAAAAAAATATTAATAATAGTATAATATCTAACAATCCAAAGCTTCGAAAAACGTATGAAACAACCAAACATGAATCTAGAATATAAAATGCATGTTTTTGCGGCTTTGCACTTTTCATTCACAAAAATATTCAAAGAACACTATTGTTCGAAAACAAAGATATAATATCTATAAATGTAACAAATTTGAACAACACTATTGTTTTATTTTTTATCAGATAAAGTTGTATACACAAATGATTAAAGTTAAATAGCAAATCTCTTATATAGATAATATAAAATTATATAAAAACATATATAAAGATGGGACGGGGCGGTTTTTTTGGTTCGGTTTTTCTAATGAATCCAAAAACCGCCCAAAACATTCGGTTTTTACAATATTCAAAACCACCACCATCGGTTTGTCAAATGGGGCGGTTTTTTCGATTCGGCTTTTTCAGTTTTTTCGGTTTCGATTCGGTTTTTCGGTTTTTGTGCTCACCCCTAGTTTTAAGTTGGGTGTCAATAAAATAAATTTGGTTGATGATTTCAACTAGTAGTTTAAATACAAGTAAACTCACTTGAATTGTAAAATATATTCATTGATCAAATACAAAAACATTAACGAAAAATCTGACACACCAAGTGTAGTAAAAATTGTTATAAAGCACTTGCGGTTTTATTAATATTATAACTAAATGAAATGTGATTATCATGTCAAAACTTACTAATATAGTAAGGATCAAATAAGAAATAAAAGTAAAATGAGAAAATAGAGAAATAACCAGAGCTGTACATTTCAGATCCATCTACAAAAAGAGATGCATCTCCCATGAAATTCTCCTTCATTTGAAATGTGTGCCTGAAACATTTCTCATTCTTCTTATTTTTATTTTTCTTCTTAGCGGATCCATTCTACAAAACTATAATGTAGAAAGTATTCGAGAAAACTTTTAGTACTAACGAATTAATATTAGGTTACCTGTGTAGTTAACAAAAGCATTCTAAAAATACACTACTCCGTATAACACTTACACTTGATCTGCTACTCGTACAATTTTAAGATTCTAAGTTGGCACAATTGATCACAAAAACGGAAAACCCAAATTTCCCAAATCTGAAACTATATCCCACCAAATATATTATTATTACCCCACCAAATATCAATGCACATCAATATTATTATTATATTATATATTTACCCTTATTGGCTCACTCTACACTATCTCACAATCAATTATTCACTTTCACATTTACTCATTATTTCACTAAGTCCCTTTTCCATATTTTTTGATAAAAAAAGTCACTCGAAAAACAACTTTTTAAGCATCAGACCACTCTTGAATTGTAGACAGGCTGAAAGCGACGAGGGCACTTTGATTTTACGGGTGAGGGAACTGGACTTTTTTCCCATCGTTTTTACTTCTTTTACCTATATTTTTGTGTATCCACAAGGACTTGGTTGGGGCCATCACCCCGCTCTCCCCCCATTTGTTGGTTGGTTCGATCGGCTAGGCGACTGATTATTGTGCATAGAAAAAAAAAAGAAAAAAAGGAAAAAAAAGAAAAGAAAAGAAGCCTTCGGCTATTTTTTGAATGTTTGGAGGTGTTTGTTTCAAAAGTTATAATGCACGCGTAGTTTTTCTTTAAAATTAAATTCAAAGTTATAATGCACGCGTAGTTTTTCTTTAAAATTAAATTCAAACCTTCGATTAAAAATGATAACATTCATCACTAAATTATAAAATTAATATTTTATATATCATTTAGTTCTCAAACTACTATAATTTTTCGTTTATAACACATAAACTATTCTCGCAATGATTACAAATCGCATACGTAAGTGTTGCATCAAGAGTCACATCAGAACCATAAGTTTACAAGTATAATTATTTATCGCTATCCATTATCACTTTACACGAGTATTCATCTAGTTTAAGAAAAAAGGAAAAAACACACACACACATACACATAAACGAATATTACCTTTTAAACCACACGCATAAATAAAAAAACAAAAAAAAAACTACTCATAAAATCTTCATCTAATCAAATTTAACACACGCAATTGTTAAAAAAAAAAAAAAAAAGAAAAAAAATAGTGAACCACATGGATGACCCAGTGGTTTGGATTTGGTCTCCTATAAGTGGTTAAAGCAAGGTCTTAGGTTCAAACCTTTAATAGTGATGGGTCATGGGGTTAGGCTTTTAATTAAGCAAACCTTAAAATAAACAAAAAAAAAGCAAGGTAGAACACTAGTTGGTACTTGGTACTGTACTAAACACCGATTCATTTGTATATCTTCCAACCCATCCATATGTTCTTGTCTTTTCCCATTTCCCACCAAACCTTTCTCCCAATTACCCATTTTTATCGTTTTTAATCATATTTCAATGGCTTGTTGTTCAGTTCAATCAATGGTTCCTTCAGTTTCTGGTCTATCATCATCCTCATCTGTTTTTAACTGTTCATCAGTTATTGTGGTACCTATGAAATTTGGTAATCAGAATATGAAGAAAATTGGTAAGAGATATTATGGTGTTTGTAAAGCAATGGTGCAGCAGCAAACAAGTGCTGCTGCTCAAGGTGCTTCTGCTACTTATGCTAAAGAGATGGAAAGATTGTCTGCTAAGGAGTCCTTGTTACTCGCTGTTAGTTTTCGATAACCCGAGTTTTTTTTATTTGTGGTTTTTAATGAGTTTATGTGGTTATAGGATGTGGATAAAGTTGTTGGAACTGAAATTTGTTGATTTTGTTATAGAATATGTAGATAGAGATGTTATGTGATTGGGTATGCATAATTGTGGGCATGGGCGGAGACAGGAGGGGGAGAACGGGGGCACGTGCCCCCTAGCTAAACAAATTGTAGTGTAAATTTTCTAAAATAGTTGGTCTTTCTTGTATTTTGCCCACCTCCCCTTTTAAACCCAATTTGTAGTGTAGTTTCTAAAATTTATCAGCGTGTGCCCCCTCGAGCAAAACTTTCTAGCTCCGCCCTTGATTGTGGGTATCACTTATTTAGTACATTGTTGACGATATGGGTAACGGAATACTGCCAAGCTCGAGCTCGACTTGACTACTAAAACTCCCTCCAAACGACCTCGATCGACTCACTTTGTATACATATTACTTTATACTAGACGAATACCCGTGCATAGCAACGGGATTTTATAGCAGCACATAGTTATAGTGATGGTTTTCTTAAACCGTGTATGTATATTTGTTTCCGGTTCTTATTTTCCATTTTTTATTTTGAAAGGTTGTCAGACCATGTTTTTATAAGTTTTAATTTATTAGTTTCCATTTTTAATTTTTAAGTTTTCAACATTCAATAATAGGGATACACCCTTTATAGATACTAGTATAGATAGTAATGATAGTTAAGTAATTATATGTATAAGACGGTAAAAGACTAAAAATGTGATTTGAAGCTCGATAAATAGTCTCACAAGCCTCAGTAGCCGAGTAGTTTGGAGCTCGAACTCGAGTAGCTCGACTCATTTAAATCGAGTTGCTTTTCGAGTAATTGTCAATTGATATCGAATAGCTTGCGATTTGTCTCGTCTCATATTCACCCTAGTTAATGTAAACGGAAACGATGAGAAAAGGTTAATCCAGTCCTAGAAGGTAATCACTGTTAGTCCAAAGGTGTTTGCTTGTGTTTTGTGGATAAAAAGCACAGAGCTTTAAGAAAGTGCAATTAATTGTTTACGAGTCAAATGCTGGATACCCTTTTTATCAATGTTGCAAAACAAGGCCTACAAGGCCGATTAATCGCCGATTAGGTGCTACAAGGTCACTAACCTTGCCGATTTGTGTAAATCGGTCAAACAACTCGGTCAACCGTGGTCAACGACGGTTAATGACGGTCAACGGTGGTCAAGCTTGTCCGAAACCTTCAAACCTTGCTAGAAATTCTCAAAACTCACCTTAAAATGGTTTAATAAGTTATACTTGTTGTTTATATCTATTTCAAGATGTTTTTTTAAGAAAAATATTGCCAGTAATACCTAAAATTTGCCGAAAGTACCTAAAACTTGTTGGAAATACAGAAAACTTGTCGAAAATGCCAAACCGATTAATCGCCGATTAATCCCGCCTAGACCGATTACAAGCTACAGGGGGGTCGACCGCCCGGCTACCGATTCACGATTTTTGCAACCTTGCTTTTTATATACCCACTCTTTTATGTACAAAAAATCTTATATTGTGAGTAGATGTAATTTAGGGTGTGATGGAACCTTCTAAAGTATTTTAGAAGTGGACACTAGTTTTAGTAAGATAAATATTTATTCTCGGATCGAGGGGAGTACCTTTTTGTTATATATAAAAAAATGTTATAGGTTGCTATAATGCTCGGCCCTTAAAAATGTGGTCCCCTTTTAAGTAGATTTAGTAAGTGTGTATTAAACAAGAAAGTAATAACCAAGAAACATCTGTTTAGACAGCCTCTTATATAATTCTAAACCAGTTTGGGAAGAAATCATGAGTAGATTATTCAAATGTGATAATGGAGAATTGAGCATCAACTAGTCATGCTTTCAGCAAGTTTATATGTGAGGAAATGTAAATTATGCATCGGAAGAAGGAATCTTTTTATGAAATTTGTATGTGGTAGTTGAGTGGTAAGGTCAGTACTCTTTGTATGGTAGAAACAGTTTAGATGAAGCATCAACTGTGTGTTTCTAGTGAACTATGAACAAAGCTGTTAAGTCATAAGTGTGGCGTGATTGCATGAACATGGATGTATAGTGATATACTTTCACTTTTTATTTTTGTCACTGTCTGCACACACATATACATGAGAGGTTAGTAAACGGGTGATGGATGCCTAACAAATGTAGAAATATCTTCAGTTGTATGTGAAGTTTACACAATTGGGGTTGCTATGAATATGATTGACATTCTGACCTTCAAATTTGCTTGTGAGAAGAAGCTTAAATAGAGTGGCTACAACATGTTCTACGTAAAATCCCTCCTAAATTTAAGATGCTGGTGTGCATACCAGGGTAATCTAGTATTGGCAGACATTATGCTAGATTAATTGATAAGAGTCAAGGTCTTGTGGAAGCTAATACGAGTGTAGTCTAGTTAATTCCATATACTGGCAGAAGTTCAGTAAAAAATTATCCAATTATTTGCAAAATATATAAGTTGGAACTTCTTTTAAGACATATAGTAGTAGACCTTTGGCAACCTTTGAGGAGAATGGAGCCTCTTGGTTACTGAACGTTAGCCAGGAGTAATTTGACTCCTCTTTTTGGAATAGGTGACAATATATTTTACCTAGTCTTTCTTCCTATGTGTGTTGAGGACCGGTATTTTAATTCTTTATCTTACTTGTATAACTTTCTAAATGAGCTAGCATTACCATAGTCTGCTATTTTTTTTCCCCATCATGTAGCCAGTTGCAGTTTACATCCCAAGGTTTTGAATGTGAAAACATAATTCCATTTCATCAAATTGTATTATAGCCTGACAATTTTGATACAATGTTATGCAGTCTTGTAAATAACTTGCAGCTTCTTATTTTTAAGTTAATGTTTAGGTCTCCATTGAAAATGCTCTG
>LBNU01003384.1:19811-41590 GCA_014162995.1 Artemisia annua
CGTTAAATGCCTACTATTGCTCATTTTCCTGTGAAATCTTTTACGAATTTGCAGGCGATTTCCTACAACATTAGCGAGTTTGTGTAAGATGGATTTGGTGATTAAGGAGGGATATGCGAAGATTACTGCAAACTTGAAATTTCTAAATGCGGTAATATTTTTCAACACCTTTTTCAATATGGATGGAGAAAATTGAATTAAATATATGAATGTCTGCAGTTTGATTCCTCCTAGTTCTGTCGGTAATAGTATATACTGAGTTGGTAATTTCTTCCACTTGCTAATGGGGTAAATTTTCCGTTATTTGGAAATTGGTAGGGATACTTGTAAATTGAAGGGGGTCTAGATTTATGCCACCAATTAATTTAGATACATCCTAAAAGTTTGAGCCTGAAGCCTATTAGTTTTCATATTACTCGTATTACATTATGAGTATATGGGGGGCCCAGAAATAAAATTCAACTTGTCACTATGCAGATCGAAAACAATCTCATTTTAAGTACAAAGTTAACAGTGGAAGGCCCACTTAGAATGAAAGAAGAATACACAGAAGGAGTGCTTGAAACTCCTACAGTTAATGAAGAGACAATCCCGCAACAGCTAAAAGGTGCTTTGGGACAAGCGGTTAACACAATACAACAGCTTCCCTCTCCAGTTAAGGATGCTGTTTCTGGTGGATTGAGAATTCCCCTCAGTGAGTTTTCTTTTTTTTGATCTCATTTACTATTCAATCTCGTGATTTCCTTCAACTTTCGTTACTTTTTTCCAACACATTCATGTTTTAATATATCTGTCGAAAGGTTTCTGCATGAAAGTTGCAACAGTTTCCTGATTGGATATTATGAAAATCGCAGTGTTTTCTTTTTGAATTGCTCTTCTTATGGTGTTACCTACTTGTTCATTGTCATCATTACAAGTGATATGTATTAGTTATTTGTGCTTATAGATTTCTCCATTTTTTATTGAAAACTAATAAGAATATTTAAAAAGCGATTAAATGTTTTTTTCAACTATGTGTAAAGTCAAAGGTTCCGGTTTATATGGGACACTTAACTAGTATTCATTGTAGTTGATTCGCTAAATACTTGCCATGTGACTTGTTTTGCTTGATAATAAATTTTTAATCTGCTTTAGTCCAAAATAACTTGGTAGAGGGCTTTCTTAAAATATTATCCTAGTAGTTTTATTCAAAGAACTTAGTTTTAGTATATAGTGTTTAAGTATCAGAATGTACACAAGTTGTCAGGTGTTACACAACGACTATCTGCATGATAGGATCTGATGAGATGTACTCTCTCTTTTTCCAAAGTTTTAATGAGTTTGAAGATTGTTTACTACTGACTGTTTAATGCTTGTGCAATTTATTAATTTGTTTTCCACTTTTGTTTGGGGATGGACATTAGAGAGAACACTCTTTATGGTTATCTTCTTGTGATTAAAAGGTAATTGGTTCCGAGTCAATGTTACAATTTTTTAAAAGATTTTTCTTTAGCAAAATGCACGAAAAGGACTATTTACAAAGACCCCATACCAACTATTATAAAGCTGAAGAGCCTTGGTTTATTATGGCCACCTTATTTAAAATTCATAATTATCGGTTTATATTAGTTTCGTAAAGCATCCGAGCCCAAAAAAAAAAAAAACGAAACAATGGTGTTACTTCAGTTTTGTTTCTGAGTATGATGGGTGCTATCTTGTTGCTTCAGATGGGGCTTTTCAGAGGCTGTTTATGATTTCGTATCTTGATGAAGAGATCCTTGTAAGTTGGTTCTACCCACACATAATCAACTTCTTTCATAATATCTTATAACATTTGCAATCCATTTCATTCAGATAATAAGAGATACAACTGGAGTCCCAGAAGTACTTACAAGATTGGATGTGGTTTCATCCCCCAGCGATCCAATTGAAGAGTACGAGAGTTGAACGAGTTGATATGATTTGTAAGGGTATTTAATTTATTTCTTGAACCAAATATATCTTAGCACGACACAACCGTCTTAAGCATAACCCAATTCCCTGTCATGGTCTACTTCTGTAATTTTGTGAACCATGTGTTGGGTCATGCTTTGATATATCCGTAAACTTTCCAATTTTAACAAATGTAGAGTAATTTGAGTTGGAAGTTTTAGTAACTAATTACTTCAGAGTCTAATGTGATACGTATATGTGTGTTTTGAGTTTTGTTATTAAAATTTTATAAAAGTTTAATAAAATGTATAAAAATTTGATGGTCACGTCTGTTTGGTGGTGTGCTGAAATGTGAAATAGCGCTGATGTGTTTGGTGACCGTTATTACCCTCTCTTAAAACAAGGGGATTGTGAGATTAATATGGACATAGGCGAAAAATGCCTAAATGGAGCTTTTGCAAAGCGAAATATTGTCAATGTGGAGCGTATTTACTTTAGGGATATAAAATATTGACCACGAAACAAGTCTTGACATGAACTAGAGGGCATCAAACACACCCATCATTTAATTAGCGTGGCTCGACATATGAAACTTAGAAAATATAGTGACTACAAAAACTAGTGTTTATGAGATTTCTTGGAGCTGGGCTTTTTTCTGGGAACATGGTCAACCAGAAATTCTTATGTTCGCGATTCTTCATCCACCGATGCAGAAAATGCTCCAGTTTTCCATTCTCATATGAGGCCGGAAAGTTTATTGGGTCGGTCCATGTTAGTGTTTGCACATTTCCTGCTTGGCCCAACAAACCACCAACTTCCACATTTCAAGGAAACCATTATTATAAACCATCCAATATCCAGCAACACAACACCTATCACTACGTGTAAACCATACATACACGTGTCACTTCAACCTCCCACGTGTCAAACATATGTTCGTGACTTCCTAACCACCCTCTAACTCTTGAAATACAACCTAGAGAAACATGCTCGATCACCAAGAAAAAAAAAAAAAGAAACAACCCATTTGTAAAAACAAAGAAGCAAAAATTCGTAAAAACAAGTGTGAAACATGCAATCAGCAAAGGAGACCGCGGCGAATATCGCCGCATCTGCCTTATCTGGGATGGAAAAAACAAAGGCAGTCCTAGGAGAAAAAGTTGAAAAAATTAGTACAAGTGACCCTATCGAAAAGGACATGGCTACGTTGCGAAAAGAAGATCGAATAAGGCTAGCCGAGCTTCGAAAACAAGAAGCGTACACTCAAAACGCTGCAGCCGCGGTTCATGGTGGTAGGGGGCCTAATAGTCCCACTTTTACTGCTTCTGGTCATATTAATCCTGAAAAAAATCCTTTCCATAATACTACTAATGATGTCAAAAACACGAGTAAACCGGACGCGATTTCGAGCTAGCTATTGCGAATTTGGAGATTAAAAATGTGCTGTAATGTGATTGATGAATTTGTTAAAGAAAAGGTTATTACAAGTTTTTGTTTTCTAAATAATTGTAAAGGGATGTAATTTATGTGGAGATTATCATGAAGTAACAAATCCAGTTTCTTAACATGGAAAATTATTAGCTAGGGCACATTATTATTTTTCTCTCCTGTAATATTCAGTTCACATTGTACTTATACATCATATGTACTTATTTAAATATTAAATACAAAAGCACACTTGTGGTGATTGAGAGGGTGCAGTGTGTTGCCCATTCATTACGACCATCCTAAGAATGAACCATGAAGATGGTGGCACGTATGACACGAATGACCAATCTACAGCAGATATGCAGTTACTACATATCATGATTCAACAAGAGAGTTCGAAAAGCTAAACCGACATTGTTAGACAAGGAGATCAAAACAAAAAATGAAAAAGGACAATAATGGAAAGGCAGTTCAAAATTTGTGTGCTAAACTGACATTGATAAAGGGTTCAAAAAAAAAAAAANACGTGGGTTATATAGCGTTACAAGAATAAATTACTTTTTGAAGAAAATCCGTCTACGAAGGACATACTTTGATGATAAAACGCTATCTTATCTTTGGATTGCTCATAGGTTGAAATCCTTGCGACTGTTGTAGCTCGATCGGATATATTTGTATAGAAAAATGACAATTGTATTGTCAGATTCAACGAACAACTGAAGTTACATAACAATGAATAGAAACTAAACATACTTGAACCCTAAAAGTTAAACGGGCCTAAACTATCAGGTCGGGCTTATAGGCTTTTATTATTAACAATATAATCCACAAAAGCTTGTAAAAGCTCGTTGTGGCTATATTGTAACCTTTTTATATGTGTTTTTCTCTAGCTTCTTGCTAGTGAGTAATAAAATCACCGTTTAAAAAAAAATAGACACAATCTCTAGTTTTCAGAAAATGCAGACGCCATATTTGTGAGAAACTATATGTACGTTACATATATCATCCTTGTCCAAAGCGAAAAGAGAAAAGTCTCATTTAAGGCAATGTGTTTTTAGTCATTTTACTTGGAACGAGGATGATATTAGAATGGAAAGTTTTCACAGGGATGACATCTGCACTTTTGAAAGGTAAGGTTCTTTCTGCGACTTGGCCATACCACAAGAACGATCTTGCAGTTTAGTTAGTAAAATTGAAATATGTGGTAACAAAAATAATATCACTCTCATAATCAAATACATAAATATTATTCATAATTTTGATCCAATACATCTGTAATCTGTTACTAATTACTAGTTTTGAAGCTCGTGCACACTCGAGGTTTTGATATAAGAAAAATTCAATGAATATTGTGTTTATATATATATACTTATAGAGTAAATTGCAAAAACTGTCCTTATGGTCTCGCCAAATTGCAGGCGTACTCCTTACTTTTTTGAAAGTGCATGCACTGTTTCTCTGAAGAACTTTGGTTGCAAATTTCGTCCTTAGCTAAATGAAATTACTAAAATACCCTCATCTTCTTTCTTTTTGGCCAAATGGTATTTTAGTCATTTAACTTTGGCCATGGACCAAATATGCAACCCAAAGTTCATTACAAGGACGATCATTGCACTTTTAAAAAGGCAGGGACTACAACTGCAATTTGGCCAAACCACAGGAACAATCTATTCAAAATTTATAGTTTTTAAACCCGTACATTCATGGGTTATAATATAGACAAATACCCGAATAAAGCGACGGTGTATAGTGGCAAATAACTATACTTGCGAACTTGTGGTTCTGATGTGGGAAAAAAAAAGTCTATGGTTATAAACTAAAAATGATAAAATTTTAAGGATGAAACAATATGTAAACTATTAAGTTAGTGATAGATGTGTTGGAACATGAAAGAATTATATCCCACATTGCTAGAACAATGAAATGAAGAGTTTTGGTGTTTGCCACGAAATGGAGATTAGAGACAGTTTTTCTGTCACAAAACCGTCTATAGTGAACCATCACCATCCTTAAGGCGCGCCTAATCGATATGGTGGTGGTTTTATATATTAAAGAGGCATCACTGAGCGAATCATAGCAATTGTATGAATTTGTTTCAGTTAGCGACGGTTTTTCTGTTCCTAGTCATCGCTAAGCGTCGCTAATAGCACCTTTTGTGAACCATTGTAATTGTTATAAGTGTCTCTAAAACCATTTGAAGGGGTATTGTGACTATTTTGAAGAGTCACGTGTGTCTATATAAAGGGGACGAATTCGCCATGTTAGAATCATCAAAAACGCAAAAACCTCATCCATCTCCATCATGGAAACATAGCAGGTTCGCTAGATTCAAGTTTCATGCTTGATTTGATTGTTGTATCCTCCAAACAGTCATACTAGATATGACAAACTTCTGTTTAAGGACACTTCTAATCACATGCCTTAATCCGTTATTGTAATCTTACGATTTTGTACAAAACAATTTGTGTTACGATTATAAATTTCCTAACAAGATGTTGTTATCATTTTTAATCAAAGGTACATCGGGTATAAAACATTACTCGTTTTATGTGTCTGTTTTGGAATCATGTGGACTGCAAGTAATTATGTGATGTCTATTCATGCTGTTTGGGATTGGGTCTGCAAGTAGTGATATTTAGTCTGCAAGTTAAGTTTGGTTAGGAGGCTTCTTCATGTTATTTTTGGTATCAGGTGGTCATTGGTGGCCTTATATTTCATATGGGAATTTTATATTCTCATGTGAATATAGGGAGCATTTGTCACTTGTGGTTTTTGTTTGTGTCAGTGGTTGGTTTTACATATATATATATATATATATATATATATATATATATATATATATATATATATATATATATATATATATATATATATATATATATATATATATATATATATATATATATATATATATATATATATATATATATATATATATATATATATATATATATATATATTATGTATTAGATGTCATGTGCTAGTTAGTGTGTGCTTTTAAAAATAGATTTTTTTTTTGATAAAAGGGAAGAAATATCATTCGATATTAGAAGAGATTACATATTTAGTCACCCATACATTCGCACAACTTGGAACGCTACCGTCTAACATAATCTCATTAGAACAACTCAACGCCAAAGAAGCTATGCTATGAGCCACCCTATTACCCTCCCTTTTCACAAAAGACCACTTACAATCATTAAAAGCCATTGAACGGGACAAAATCTCTGAAAAAAGACTCGCAATTTCTAGCAAGACGATTTTATTATGAAGCGCCTTAACTAGACACAATGAGTCTGTCTCGAATATAACGTTAGAGTACCCTCTATTAAGTGCATGAATCATAGCCCAATGAACGGCTTTTGCTTCAGCTTCCAGTGGAGAACTCGCATACCATTCTAATCTAGTACCTGAAAATAAGACCTCGCCATTGTAGTCACGGGCTACAAAACCCAAGCCCGCCTTTCCAGACTCTTTTTGCCATGCAGCATCACAATTAATTTTTATGTGCTGAGCGTTTGGCCTTAACCACACCGTCGTATGAGTATTATGTACCCCATTGGTGCTGCTAATAATTCCTCTCTGATTTTCCTTCTGATAATCTGATAAAATAACTTTCGCTACTTCTTCCACCTTCCCCTCCCTACCATTCAACTGGCCATGAAAATGTTTATTTCTTCTCGTCCACAATCCCCACAATATCATCATAAAAACCTCCCATTCGGCTGGAAAATTTTCAAGAATTACCCGACAAAAATCATGAAAATTGACAGCTCCTTGTGTATCATAAAAACAACCGAGACTACAACGGTCCCATACCTCTTTTGCTGCCGAGCATTTGAACATGACATGTACTAAATTTTCAGTTGTCTCTCCACAATGAGTACAAGAAGATGTATGATTCAACCCACGAGACTGTAGATTGTCAATAGTAGGTACATAATTATTCCAGGCTCTCCACATAAATAATTTGACTTTACCAGGGACTCTTGCTTTCCACACAGCACGCCAAAATTCAATCGAGTCTTCAGAGATAGCATTGCGTACCATGTCTTCATCTGCTTCAAGTGCCAAGAAATAAGCAGATTTGCATGAAAATCGGCCTCCTGGATTTTTATGCCAAAAAAGTACATCATTCCTCGACTTACTTACAAAACAACAAGCAATCTTGCTTGCATTATTATGAGGAAATAATGAATACAGAAGCTCACGATTCCAATCATCACCTTCAAGATTTAATAAATCACGCACCTGATTAACATCACAATTGTTTGGCTTTGGACCCAGATTTGTATGATCATCGACCCAAAAGTCATTCCATACATTCACACTACGACCATCACCGATATTCCATTTGCACCCTTTACGAACAATATCTTTAACCGAAAGAAAACTACGCCAAATATAGCTTGGACGGTATCCAATCTTGGCATCAAAGAAGCTCGATCTTGGAAAATAACGTGCCTTAAGAGTTCTAGCTGCCAATGTTGTTGGGGATGTGATTAAGCGCCAAACTTGCTTTGCTAGAAGTGCTCTATTGAACAATCCCAAGTGACGGAATCCAAGGCCTCCCCGAAACTTTGATACACACATCCTTTCCCACTTACACCACCGAATTGGGTTTTCTTTAACCCCGTCCCCCCACCAATATACGTTTTGTATTTTGTCTTTTGGGTCTCATCCGTTTGTAAGTAGCTTGTTAATTGAGGTGTGTTGCCTTGTATTGTATTCTTGTTTTTTTTATGTGGTCCCTAATAAAATGTTGCCTTTCTAAAAGAAAAACACATTACTTATTTTTAAATTTTAAATTTGAAGAAAAATTATGGCTAGTGATATCTACACATACATATTTACTTCATACACATAAAATATACTTGTATGAGCCTAATGGTCCCACACTCCTCCCACTATATTTTATGTGTATGAAGTAAATATATATGTGTAGATATCACTAGCCAAAAATTATTTGTGCTTTGTAAGTTGAATGGCTTTTGAGCACAATAAGGTACACCGTTGAAAAAAAATATATAAATGGAATCAAGTTTAATTAACAAATAATGTCAATTTCTAGCTAGTTTGTCGAGCTATAACCTCGCTGGTAATGAAACATAATTATATGAGCTAGGAAAACACAGAATTTCTTGAACTTTATTAGGTTCCTGGCTGTGAATTTAAAAACACATAATTGACGACTACTAACTACATGTTTAAACTTTTGAGAAATATTCGTGAACACTATTAAGACCTTGTGACATGAATACATAAAGTGAGTATCTATGCTAAACTGATGTAATTCTTAATCAAGATACTGTCATAGTTAATGTTTCAAGACAATGGGTAATTAGCTTATAATCAAGTAACGTCGCCATTCCTTATAACATTATAACATAATAACATACACCATTTAGCATTGATCCAAAAGTTTACACTCTAAACTAAAAACAAATTTCGGGAGGTATTTGGGATTGTTTATTATAAATGCTTGTCTTCGTAAACATATTCTGGTACCAAATTGCTTATTTTCTAAGTGTTGAGTTATTCTAAAGCACATACACAGTTTTATCCAAACACACAACACCGTTAATCTGTTTTAGAAATAGGTTGACAATCATTTTAATAAGCATTCTCGAACACCCTCTTTAAGGTCAAGCAATTTAATCTTTTTTATATGATTTGGAGCGAGCTAATTAGTCTGTAGCTTCACTAGTTTCGCAAAGCCCGGAAATTTCTACATAACTATGCCTAAAAGCCCCATTTGTTTGAGTGATAATTCGATGACTGTGTTAGAAACCGGAACAAAACAATTAAGCTTCCTAAAAAGCTAATTCAAACACTCGATAAACTGTAGCCCGACACGTTTAAGATGTAGGAAACGGTTTACACTTTTATTACAAAAGTCAGATTAAAATAATAAAATTAACAGTAAATAGAGAACAGAAAATAAAATATAGACGGAATATAGAAGCAGAGGCATAAGACATACTCTAAATAATGATAAGTAAATAAAACAGTAAAAGGTCAAAGGACGAGGCTCGTGTTTAACACGATTCCCTTAAAACAAATTCGTCATCTATTTCTCAAGGGTACAACCGCCAAAGCAGATGTACTTTCGTACGTGACAAACTTGCCTTGAATATCATGGAATTGAAGGCATGCTCTTGATCGAGGATTGCTGAAAAGCTTATGGAGCTATGCATTTCCTGTGTAAAAACCGAATGAGACACATGTTATATTTATAGTGAAACCTATCTTGTTCACAAAGACGAAATCACTGCAAAATGTAAACCGATTTGCAAATATGTTTCCTTTTAAAACCGATTTGGAAATCTTTTGTTTATTTAAAACCGAATCTATATAGCTTGTTCTCAAAATTTAAATCAATTTCAAAAATAAATGGATATAGATTTATGGAAAGGATACACAAATTTGTAGCAAAAGGAATCGCTTACGAGCCTTATTTTTTGGAGTTGCATAACGCGCGGGCTTTGATACCAATGATAGAAAACAATGTAATGGATAGTAGTTTTAAATTTTTATTTAGCCACTAAATAAGCATATCAATCATGTCAAAATGCAATAAGCATATCAATCATGTCAAAATTCACAACAGAAGACTCAATTAAAACTTCAAAATACACGAAAATCTTTTCCCCCATAAACCCTTATACACCACATGTTTAATCAATCATGCAATAAACAGTAAATAACGTACCTTATATCAAACCCGTAAACATTAACAATAGATTTTGACATCACACAAACTTCTAATAAGGATTATGAAGAAACTAGAATCTAATTTCATTCAGTAATGTGTTTGGTTGGCATAACGAAGGAATTGACAATCTGAATTCCAATCCTTCAAGTGTTTGGTTGGAACATGGAATGGAATGAAAATCTTTCAAAATCTCATATATGTGGAATTCAACATTTAATAGCAAAATGGAAGGAATGATGCAATTTTTTTTTATCATTAAAAGTCAATTATTATTATTGTTATTATTATTATTATTATCACTGTATTAGAAACTCAAAGGATTTACAAGAAATTAGTGGGAGCCGAGATACTATCTGAGCCCCACTCTTCGAGCTATAGCAAAGCTAATGCTACTAAAAATATGAGTAGTAGCACGTGCCCTAATGCCTTGAGTCACAGAGAACTTTCTGATCCTCTTCAATAAGGTCAATGCATCCTTCTCTAATATCCGCGCACTTAGCCTCATACATGACGCGTCTACAGTGTGTGGCCTTGAAAGATCGAGTAAACTACGACACTTAAGATCATGATTTTAAGCTAGATCGGGGTTTCGATCTTGAACATGCATGAACATAGCTATTTAGATAATAAGTCATTTTCTAGCCACATAATACATGATCATTTAGTTAAATTCTATGCATTTTAAACCTAGATTATAACTACTTTTTACATTAAGACCCGATTCACTCATTGTTGTCTTTCACATTCCGTGCGCCATGCTTACTCTTTAATTTATTGCTTTTTTATCTATATATAGACTATTTATATAAACATTTGACTAGTGTTGACCTCTTATGTTTATTTCCTGAACTTTATGTCGAACCTTGTTTTCCCTGATCATGTACCTACTCTTACATTCATGTGATTTATGAAACTTGCTCAAGACATTATAGTTGATACAATGGTCTCTCTTATTTCTCAGACATTGAGAGCTGCACAATGATCTCGTTTACTTTTTGGACATTGTGAGCTGCACAATGGTCTCGTTTACTTCATTGGCATTTTGAGTTGCACGATGGTCTCTCTTATTTCTCAGACATTGTATATGATTACAATGGTCTCTAAACTATTTCATAACCTTATATAATATCATTTCATATGATGACGAAACCCGTTACAATTTATCAATTTCTATTAGTTGTCTCACTCTTAGTATTTCTGCTTATTTTCTAAAACACCACTATTGAAGATTGATCCCTTTGGATCTTGGTCCATGATGGCCTTTTTATTGATTTTGACGCCTCCACATGCTAGCTAATAGAGACCTGAGATAAAACATGCTAAAAACGTCAACACAAAGGTTGAGTGAATCCATCGCGTTTAAATAATAAGCGCACGACCAGGCACAAAATCAATCATATCAGTTTGCGTCAAGGGCGATGACCCTGCCAGATCAACACATACTTGTTGAATTAAAACTAATTATATTAAATTTAGATTACATTTATTATTATTATTATTATTATTATTATTATTATTATTATTATTATTATTATTATTATTATTATTATTATTATTATTATTATTATTATTATTATTATTATTATTATTATTATTATTATTATTATTATTATTATTATTATTATTATTATTATTATTATTATTATTATTATTATTATTATTATTATTATTATTATTATTATTTGTGACAACACGCAAATTTCCCTACATGCCCTATTCGGAGAAACAAACATTTATTCTGGGTTGGGTATTATTTGTAAGAAGCTAGGCATGTTTATATTCATTTTTGTCGGAAATTATATTCTGAGCGCAATGGTGAAACTCTCGTGCCTTGAATCAGCCAGTTGCTAGTTTAAATGTGCCCCGAACATCATTTCGTGAAAGATATAGCAAGTTACAACTTGGGTCCCTGTGTTAATATTTCACCGCCGCCCCTTAAGTTACTAAGGTTTACAACATTGGTCCTTGTGAAGTATTAACCCTAAACCCCCTCCCTATATAAACCCATGGATAACACACTTAGGCTTGGATACCCATCTTCCCCATTTCAGCCGCCACCCCACTCTCCCATTTCCGGTCGAAATCCAGCCACCACCATCTCACCGCTGGCCACCATGCCTTACCGCCAACACCACCTTGCTCCTCTCGATTTCCCCGCCATTTTGACACACTCCACGCGCCATATAACACTCCCAAACACCTCGAGTTAGCCACCACAGTCACGATCTCACCACCACCTCTCCATCTATTTTAATTCCTTCGTTCACCATAGTCAAGAAGGCATGAACCCACCGTTGTTGACCCTCATATGCGACTGTGGGAGATGAGTGCACATGAAAACGAGTTATCATTTATTAACTCGAGGGTTTGTTTGTTTAATCATTTTGGCTTTGCTGTGGTTCGAGTTGTACTCAAAAGACACCACCACCACTTCCTTCGTCTCTTCTCACCACTGGTTGTCGCCACCAACATACGAAGATTCAGGGGTTTGTTTGGTTGCCACAGGTTGTGGTTTGGGTTACGTTCGACACCACCACAACAACCATCATCTCCGTCCACCACTGCCATCTCACATCTCCTCCCTCGTTGTCCGTGTGGGATGGTAAAAACCACACCTCGTCTTGTTTATTTAATTTCCGAATATATACTTATATATAGTGTTACTAGTTTTCGTGGGTTTAACTATTGCAAACAAGTTAACAATAATTTTGTGTGATTGAAAATGGACTAAAACATACTCGTGTGGTAAGATTTGACTGAAATGGATTTCGGGTTGTCGTGGTCACGTATCAGTTTGGATTTGATTGGGATTTACTTGGTTGTGGTTAAGATATGTTGGTGTGTTGACATTATTGCTTAGTCTCTGATTGAAATCAACTCATGAGTGGTGCGTTTGTTTGAGCTTATTCTTGTGCTCGTTTGCTTATTTTGTATAAGCAGCTTTTGCTCTTTCGTGTCGTGGTCTTGGTTCAGGTTTGAGTTAGTCATCAATTTCCATTATTGGTTATTACTAGTATTAGTTTAGTCTAAAAATGGTAAAAAGGGTGTGCTCTTTACAATATAAAGAGAGTGTTGGTATAAAATGTGTGATTGGTTGTGAATAGTTGTGTCAAAATATAGTTGACTAACTAACTGTACATTTTTAAATTTTTTTACAAAGGGGATGTGTAGCTAATTGCCTACATCAAGGTGTAGCTAACATATCCCCTTATTGTATATGGTTAATTTGGTACTTTTTTGATAATATTTAGGGGATTTACGATTTATATTGGACTAAATTGATACTTAACAGATTATAAATGTTGAATTGAGATTGGATTAAATATATTGGATTTTGACTTGACAAATATTGGACTTATCACATAATTGATTTATTTGGATACTCGTTGGACAATGGACATTATTGGACTTATTGGACTTCAACCGAATACAATATATTAGACTCTATACGAATTTAATATATTTGATTCGTAACAGATACATAATAAGTAAATAATGTCTAATAATCAACGAATACACTTTATAGTTTTCTATTAAACTGTCGGGAAATATTGTTTTAGAGAATTAAGTTTATTTGAAGTCTATTGACTTGGAAATGTTATATAAATGGACGCGTCATGCCGAAATTTATAAAACTTTCTAAACTTACACTTTTATTTCTAGTGCTTTATAAGATTATTTTTATAAAACCCGACAAAGAATTTAAAATGAATAGTTTTATTTAATCCGTAAAACCCTTCGATATTTGAATTATTAACTTATGATTTTCTTATAAAACTTATTGGACTATTCTAAACTATTTGGGAATGTGGGGAAAATACCAAAACTACCAACCAACCTATTTTATTTTACAAAATTAGTGTCGTCATCTTGCTAGGATTTTCTTTAGTTGAGTTCTCGTCAGTATTTCTTGACCTTGTCAAGGTCTTTCCTTTTTGGCACGAGTTTAGTCAGTATCTATCGACTATGTCGAATCTCTTCCTCTTTGGCGTGAGTTGTTTATTGATGTCTTTATCATTTTGGCGTGAGTTGCATCTTGGGTCTATGTCTTCTTAACACACCACACGAAACATTGATACCAAACTTTTATAATGTAATGATTTGAGTGATCCACGAAAACTATAACACATCATCTTCTATAGACTTCATTATTGGTATGAGCCATATTCTGAGATAATCATATACATATTAGGTTACGCCGTGTCTGTACCATTGTACTCGTTGTACCTCCTTCTGGATATTGTTGTGATTAGCTCTAGATGCCAGTTGTGTCAGTTGTGATTCTTGCATTGCTGTGGCTAAGGTGAGTTCGTAGCCCCCTACATTTTAAACAGTTTTCATAACTATTTTTGGGGGAGAATACATGCTCCTTTTAACTAAACTCAATGATCGTTATTTGAATACTTGAACTGTTTGATTAAGATATGATTGATTGACTGATATACTTGAATTGGCTATTCGAAGGCATTACGTGTTTACTTGATATATATGTGAGCTCCTTAGCTCAAACTATTTTCTGGACCTGCAACTATTTTTGATTTGCTATGTTTGCTAGTTAAGGTTTAGCACCTCGATAACTGCCCTTAATAAGTCATCAGTTCCTGCGGGAAGTGCGAATGTTATGGATAGATCTATTGTGGTTGATTTCCCCCATCTGGACTTTGGTGCCCAACTTGCCAGGATAAGTATCTGGATTTTGGTACTCCAACTTGCCAGGATGTGTATCCGGATTTTGGGTACTCCAACTTGCTAGGTGATGAGACGAAAAATGTTACGTTTTTAAGGGTCTGTTTGAGTCCTAATTCGTATATTATTGGATCGGATTTCACCCAAAGTCGTTTCTTTTCTCATTTTAGGTACTTTTGAGGAGAAAATCACAAAAGAAGCATTTTCGGGCGTTTTCGGAGTGAAAAAGTGCAGAAAACAACAAAATCTCAAAAGACCCTAAAGTGCACAGAAGGTGACGGCGTCACAAACTTCAACGTGACGACGTAAGGAACAAATGAAGTGAAGAAATTGGAAGTTACTCATGACGGGCCAGAGAGTTTTTGGCCTAGTCTGGTGACGGCGTCAGGAAAGGCCGTCAGATCTGGAACAAAGCGGCGTGACGACGTCAAGAAGGCCATCACAAAACCCTAATCGTCGGCGTGACGGCGTCACACCTTGGGCTGACGCCGTCAGCCCGTATTTTCTATATATATAGGACGAATTTTATTGTTTTAAAAGAGAGGAACTTGGTAGAGAACTTAAGGGTTAAACCCTAGCTCGTGTATTACAGACCTTAGAGGGTACTTTTACCCCTCTAACTTGCATGTTTAATCTAAGATAAGTCTTCATTCAATCCATACAATATGTCTATGTGTTGTATGATCTATGTTTGTGCTTTTCTTTCCTTCAACGTGCTAGGCTAAATTAACTTGTGTTTGCTTAGATCTTTTTATTGCCAAAAGTACGTACTTTTGGACATTTTTGCCCCTCAAGTTATTAAAAAGTCAGGGGCAAAAATGTAATTAAAAGGTCAGAAAATAGTAAAAAGTACGTATTTTGGCAATAAAATGCAAGTTTAGTACACCAATGAGGAAAAAAAAAGTTCGCTACGCGAAAGTGATATTTTGGACAAGTATGATACGTTTTTTTTGGTATTAGCCCTTATTATTATTATTATTATTATTATTATTATTATTATTATTATTATTATTATTATTATTATTATTATTATTATTATTATTATTATTATTATTATTATTATTATTATTTGTTAGGAATACGCTTTTTGTATAAGAAAGATTCGGTCACCCCAGATATGATTAAGCATTGATTAGCTCGTAGTAGTTACAATAGTTAGTTAAACGTAGTTTAGAAGTAGATTAGTTCGCGGAAGAAGGACGGGTCTTTACCCACTGTATACCTGATCCGCAGCCCAATTGGCACGCCCTAGTGGCAAAACCCATGTACATATAAGCCCTCTCCATCCTTGGAGAGGGTAAGCCTTCTCTCATAATCTCATTTTCTTTTTTTTGGTTTTCTCTCAAGGCTTCATCTCTTTCTCTCTCTACATTTCTTTCCTTTCTTTCTATGTATAACGAGCCAAAACCACAAGTATAAACGTGTTTGTGAGCTTATTTAGTATCCTACAATTGGTATCAAGAGCCATGGTTACATCCTAGGGATTGTAGGTCTTGTGGTGTATGGTTTGTTTTGGTTTTTATTAGTTTAGGGTGGTTTTACTTTGTCTTGAGCTTGTTCGTGGTGATTCTTATGTTCTTTCTTGTACTTCTTGGATTACAGGGGTTAGATTTATCTAGGTTATCAGTTGGTTTGGCTAGATCTCACGTTTGTGAAGTGTACGAATGGTTTTGGACAAGTTTCTTGTCAGCGGTTTTCTCCTCGGTAAACTATTCTTATCAGCGGTTAGTTCGGGTTTTTAGCGGTTTGTGTTAGCGGTTAGGACAAGTAGTGGAGCGAACATTACGCTGTACTTTGTACTATTTCAGCGGTTAACTTCCAGCGGTTTACTCTTCAGTGGTTACTTTACTAGCGGTTACTCTGTCAGCGGTTACTATTGTCAGCAGTTTGCTATCACAGCGGTTACTTTGTTCGCGGTTACTTCCAACAGCGGTTAAGTCATAGCGGTTAAGTTTCAGCAGTTAACTAGTGAAGCGGTTAAGTGTTAGTGGTTAAGTGTTAGAGGTTTATCTTTGTCACAACAAGTTACTATATCAATGAGTAATATAAATATGAAAAGCACGTCAGAGAGTACCATTCCTGAGATTCTCAAACTGTATGACATGGTTGATGAACACAAGAAGCCCAACACAACACAAATGACAAATGATCATGATCTATGTGACAAGGATTCAGAAAGCTCAAACTCTCATGAGACAGAGATCAGTCAGCCACCAGTGTCATTCAGTAATGCAAAGGACTGCTCCATAGTATGCTTTCTACATCTTCACTCACACCTTTCGGTGCTTTTAAAAGGAACTGAAGTCATTATGGGATACGAACGTGCATTTGCAACACTCTTTGGTCAAGATGTTCAGATCTTCACAGACACAATGATTCTAAACCTAGATCAATTGCAACAACAGCTTGACAAAGGAATATCTTCCAAAACTGGATCCATGGCCGCTCTTAGTGTACTCAACAAACAACTCCAAGTATTCTTTGATTCAAAATTCACTCTGGAATATGACCATTACAGTGAGACGACTTAAAAATGATTTGCGGATCACACGGGAATTGAGGTTGACACGTTCAGATATACACTCATCCAACTCATGGGTGATGTTAAGGCGTTCATTGAAGAAAAAGTACAACACAGATGTTTAGATGACAACAAAGTGAAGGGATCTCTGGTACAATCATGTGAGGGTATTGATGATTCGGTTGAAGCATTGGATGATGGGTTAAATGTCACGATGAGTAAAGAATCAACAAATGTTAAGATTGACAATACCACCAGTTCAGTGACTCTTATCACCCATGGCATGAATGCTGAATCTAGAACGGTCAGTGACCAAAGGTCAAGTATGGAGATACCCTTAGTTGATCAACCTAATGTGCTCTCTAATGAACGGGAGCATACTGATCAAATCAAACTCACTTATGACTCAAATTCGCTGAAAAATACTGATAGCAATATCATGTCTAATTCAAAAAATATGAGTCATAAAGGAGGAGAGTGTGATCAGGATGCTGAACGTGATAAGATGGTAAGTTCTGTGTTGACATCTGATGCTTTTAAATCAAATGATATGGATGATAATGAATTTTTTAACGAACTCTCAAAAAGATTTTTGCAACTTGAAAAACACTGCATCTCTCTTGAAATCGCAATGCAACAAAAGGAAGAAAGTTTTCAAAATAATCAACCATGCAAAAATCCGGAACTTCCTGATTTCCGTGAATACTTTGTGATTAATGATTTGAAAGCTCAGCTAGAAACCAAGAACTTGACAATCAAACACCTGAAAAACTGTATTACTAATTTGAGTGATATGTGTAATGATTTCAAAGCTAAACTTGTCAGTAGTGAGATTGCAACAAGAAATTTTGAGTCTAAAATGGCAGAATTACTATTGGACAATGAGTCTCTAAAATTAAAATGTAATAACCTGAATAAGTCTCTCATGGAAAGAGTACTAAGGCTGCAGTACAAACACACTCTTGGACTAACAAATATGATAATTTCATAGCACAACTTCAGGAAGCAGGCTTCACTGTCACACATATTAATCATGAGCCTGGAAATTCTACAGTGAATAGTGTAAACACTAAGCTTACAAAACCGTCAATCTTGGGGAAACCAGTCTTTCAAAGTAATAAAAATCTATCTATTGTTAGACAACCTAGTGCATTTGGGTCTGAAAGAGCAAAATTTTCAAAAACCCGGTTTGCCTCCCAAGTTGATGTGGAACAAGTGTCAACTAAATCAGTTAATACTCATAATAATACTTCGGCCCCCCAGCTCCCCAAGGATCAGTTCTAAAACAGTGATGAAACCGAGTGATATGTGTTAAATCACATATCATTTGTTTACCAAATAAAGACCAAAAACGACCAAAGCACTAACAAAATGCCAAAGATTGTATGTTTTTGTGTTTTTGAAAGTGCAGGCACGGATTTGTGAGAAATGGACGGAAAACAAGTCAAAATCAACAAACATGAGCACGGGATTGGAAGAGTGTCAAGAACCGGAGCCGGGGAAGCCTAGATCACATTTGAGCTCAGATTGGCGAAACAAGTCCTTGAAGAATCAATTTTTGTCAAAATAAGCCCTTGGAATCATGTTTGGAAAAATGCCAGAAGAAGCCCTTTGATTTTATCACTTGGCATAATCTACCCCTAAACCTTTAAATGAATTTACACTAAATCCTAAACTTACTAACAAAACCAAATGCACTAAATATTCAAAACCCAAAATAACCTAAGCCCAAACCTATCTTGACCCGGCCTGCCACCCAAAACCCGGTTCAAAATTTAATAAATAATTAAAAAACCAAACGCGCGTTTATTTTTATCCCCAAATTCACCTTTCCCAGCCTCTCCTCAAGAACCCTAATTCCTTATACCCCCAATTACCCACTTCTACCCAAATTATTCTCGTATTAAGGGTATAATGGTCACTTCCCACCCCCTGACAAGGTCTGACAAAAAGGGAATGCTACGTGGCTGAAGCCTATTAGTTCAAACGCGTCATCAAGTGATTTGGGAGCTTATGATTGGTCAGCACGAGTCACAAGGGATCAAGATAGCATATTCTTATGGAGATGCCGATTCTAGACGTTTCTGAAGCCATCCCCTCATCTGCTATATAAAGACTCACATACCCACGAATTTGGGTTGGTTTTTAGCTAGTTAGTTAGTGAGTTAGATGGTAGTAGTAGGAGTAGGATTATTGTAGTTATATTTTAAATGTTTTTGATTAGTGTAACCTTCAATTCAAGCTTGTAATATTGAGCCAGATTTAAATAAAATTCCAATTTTACATCTTATATTGCTTGTTCAAATTCTTAAGCATTTACTGTTTCTAATCTGTTTTCAAGTGTTCATTCATTGTTTTCATAAACTCTTCAATCAATTTAGTGAGAAATTAGTAGATAGCTGGTGGTCAACGTTGGTCAAAGTCTCAAATCAATGGTGATATACAGTTGGTGATGGTGGATTCATGGTTACTGGTGGTGGCTAAGCCTATCTCAGAGATAGGCTTGTGTTTGGTTTTGGTTTAGCTGTGATCCATATTTCAGTTAGGGTTGGATGTTGTAAGTTCTCATTTTCATTTTCTAATTCATCAATTGATTTCATAAGTTGTAGTTTAATTCTGTGATAGTTAGTGTTACTGTTTCATTAGATTGTTATTTGAAAATTTGATTCAGTGATATGTGGTAGAGAACTAGTGATATAGTAGTTTATTTCATGATATTTCAGTATTACTCATTAGAATCTGTCATAAATTGCTTGTTCTATGATTCTGAGTTTTTGCTGTTATGAGTTGTTTTTGCTGTGTATCTGGTTTCTTATACTGTTCTGGGAATCAAAATGATCACTGGTTAAATGTGCAGAGGTGTAACTCTGCTAGATGTAGTGTTAGTTGGTAGATTTAGGGGTGTTTAGATCTAGGTGTTACCTGTTGCTCTTGTTGCTGATTTACTGCATTTTTTTTGTTTCCTTGGTCTGCTATAGGTTAGAGTAGGATACTTGATACCCAAATTCAATAGGTTTATATAGAAAAAGTCAAATAACGCTTGAAGTCTCATTTCTGCTTGCTACATTAGTAATCTGCTCATGCATAATTGTTTTTCTGGTGTTATTAATGCTAGTGTTTAGGCATTTCATGTTTCATCTAGTTCAATATAACATCTAGTGTAGGAATTAGGCAATTAAAATAAAAAATAGTCAACTGGATTTCAGTTCGTAAAAAGTCAGTTTGTACCAAGTCTTGCAGTCATCTATATGGTTTCCTATACTGAATCAGTGATCAATTAGGCTAGCAATTCAGTATTAGTGATAGGGCTTTTAGTGTTTTTGTGTAATCAGCTTGGTAGTAGATATTTTGCCCCCATAATATTCAGATTAGAGCTTATTGATTCTGCTTATTCTAGCCTGAAAGTATGTACCTTAGTCATTAATTGCTGTACTTTCTTAGGTCCTGTTATTGTGATTTTTAGCTTGTTCTCTGAGTTTCTTTGAGTGTTCTGAGTTTATTAGAGTTTACTTTAGTGATTTACATGGTTCTTTACCTTCTAGCTTATTCTTGTTGCTAGTTGCTTATTCATTGGCTTCTCGTGATTGCTATTTGTTTCAAATCTGTTGCATTCTGTGAAACACCTGGCCATATTAGAGTTTCATTGAGCTTATTTTAGAATAATAAGTCTGTGTTTTCATTTTCACTCAGTTTTAGTACAAGTGCTTATAAATAAGCACTTGTAATAAGCTGTCATAAGCCCATTAAGCACTTTTATAGCTTATTTTTCACTTTTATCATTTTTCTCAGATTTCATATTTAGTTTTAGAATTTCTGTAAAAATTTCATATTTTTCTAAATTCATTTGCTATTTCTTTTTATTTTTAAATAGTTTTTAGAATTTTTAAATCATTTTAAATTTTCATTTTAAATCTCAAAAATGCAAAAATAGTTTCTGATTTTATTTTTAATTTTCATTTTCAGTTTGTAAAGATTTTTAGAAAATAAATTTGTAGAATTAATTTTTCATTTTAAAATTAGTTTAGTTTTCTTTTATTAAATAAAAAATACAAAAATAGTTTTTAATTCATAGAAAATAAATAAAAAGTCAAAAAAATAATTTTCTTTTTCTTAAAATTTTCTTTTATCATTTTAAAGTTTTAAAAATTTCATTTGAACCCGTAGGTTTAGTGTAGCTTAGAATTCGCGTTTTATTTTGTTACGTAGACGTTTTATTTTTAATTCGCGTTTATGGTTTTATCATTTGTGCTTAATATGCTTGTACATTTAGCTTTATTAGTTAATTTTGATTGTTAATTCATATAACTTGTAGTATAAATCCTAATCAAAATAATATTTTCTATTCACTTCACTCACACACATTCGTTTTCGACTTATTCGCCGTCAAATCTTCGCTGGGACAACGAACCGAGAAATAGTACTCCACTAAACTCACATCAATTATGGCGCCGCTGCCGGGGAAGGCTTGAAACGAATTTGACGTTTACGTTTGTTGTTTTGTGATTTGAAGAACCTTCT
>LBNU01003385.1:0-13362 GCA_014162995.1 Artemisia annua
AAGAAAAGGTAATGTTCTTTCATTACTGCTAATGTTATGGTGTTGTAAATCGATTTGAAAAACCATATATATAGCTCATCGATTTGAAATCTGTAAATCGATCTTGTTTTTTATCTGCTCAAATTCATTGATAAATAGGAAAATACTTTTGTGTCTTTGCTAAAATTTCAAGCTCAAATTCATAGAATTACCACGGATTCCTGTCAAGACATCAATGAGTTGAAGAAGGTACGGATTTCTTTTCGTTTCAATGTTGTTACAACCCCAATTTTATTGCTTTTATGTTCTTGAATATCAAGTTAACCAATATTTATGTTCGCAACAGGCTTTAGAAATATTATTGGAGAGTAGTAAATGTTAGCCCTTATAATGTTGTAGATCAAATGATTATGTTTATGTTTAAGACTTTTAGTTATTATACGTATGTTTGTATTTAGTGTTTGGGTCAGTTTAGTATGTCTGCAATATGGGTCCAATTCTGTAAGCCCAAACAGGCCCATTATGCAGCAGTTAGGGTAGTTATATAGGAAACGGTTACATGCCAAACATCACAACGTTTGGATGTTCATTGATGCCGCTTCATGTAGTATAAATAGGATAGAATTCAGTAAACAATTGTAACCCTTCGTTGTTAATATATCAGTTTATTAAAGGGTTCAAACCCATTCTCTTGTTCTTATATTATTCTTGATGATGGTTCATACATGATGCTTGTTTGGTTATTAATGATCCTGGAAACCTGAAGATGAGAACTGATGCATCGATTATCAGTGGTATCAGAGCAACGAGGAATCAAACAACCCAACAATTCATGATTTTGATCATCACTCAAGATTCAAAAGCATCGAAATTGAAGTCTGGTTTTTCGCCATGGTTTACAAGAATACTTGGCGATATGTTGTAGAACTTGAGAGTTCACACCGATTTGGTAACCAGAAACAACAAGGACACAACTTGTTGTTTACAAAGAACTTCCGAGTTCTTTGGAAGTAAAAGCCGAGACAAACAAAGTTGTCTAGGGCACGAATTGTTTCAAATCGACACAAAAGATAAAGACCTCTTTGTTGCGACAAAGGTGGAGATGAAGACCAGATTCAAACAAAGAAGGAAAAGAGAAAAGGGTACACGTTAAATTGCTTTTGAGTGATAAGTGTGGAATGATTGCAAATTTTCAAGGACTAGATACCAAAGATGATGAAGCAATTGAGACTGTTACAAAACGTTTGTTGATCTAGTTGTAATCTACCATGAAACTGCTTATGTGCCTTGGGTTGAAAAGTCGTATGAAGTAGGAGAAGCAAGCAAGAGTTGTTTGGCCATGGACCTGCAAGGCCAGAAGGACACAAGGGTGAAGGATGGAGCATTAGAGTCAAATCAGGACCATTTTGGTGTTGAGCTTGAAGATGAGAATGAAGAAGAACATGATAGCAGCAGTCATGGAAGCAATGACTTTGAAGTCATCACATGAAGAACACAGCAAACAGATTTCAAAGGAGGAATTTGATGCTAAAACATTAGGGGGGAAATTGTTAGCCCTTATAATGTTGTAGATCAAATGATTATGTTTATGTTTAAGACTTTTAGTTATTATACGTATGTTTGTATTAAGTGTTTGGGTCAGTTTAGTATGTCTGCAATATGGGTCCAATTCTGTAAACCCAAACAGGCCCATTATGCAGCAGTTAGGGTAGTTATAGGAAACGGTTACATGCCAAACATCACAACGTTTGGATGTTCATTGATGCCGCTTCATGTAGTATAAATAGGATAGAATTCAGTAAACAATTGTAACCCTTCGTTGTTAATATATCAGTTTATTAAAGGGTTCAAACCCATTCTCTTGTTCTTATATTATTCTTGATGATGGTTCATACATGATGCTTGTTTGGTTATTAATGATCCTGGAAACCTGAAGATGAGAACCGATGCATCGATTATCAGTAAAGACTGGACTGAATGGGATGAACGTGTGTTGGAATTTCATTTACTCGAGTTTACTGAGGCAAGATGAATATCTTAATTAATTCTATTACTTCCTTGAACATACAAAACCCTAGTTAAATTTATAAAGCATAGGTCACTCTAAAACATTATAGTTTATTCTAATATGCTCTTAAATGTATGGTTAATTGAAGTTATCTAGTCCCATGCTTAAGGGTAAATTGTTAGTCAGTATATTATTATTGTTGGTATTAGTTTTGTTTGAGCCATTACTTGTGTTTTATAGCCTAAGCCAAAGCAACAATATATAAGTACAATGAATGATCTAGAAAACGGGCTTGGGATATAAAACACAAGTAATGGCCCAAACAAAGCTAATACCAACAGTAATAATATACTGACTAACAATAATACTACTCCGTAATATTTGACATAATGAATACATTTCACAATTGTAGAAGAAAAAGATGAAGTGAAAGTTTGATTTTATAAAATTTTCATAATATCATTAATATGATAATGTAAATTACATTATTGTGTTAATAATCTAACCTTTTTTTCAGGTTCTCAAAGACTCTTGTTTATTTGTCTTGCCACATATCCTGTGTGAATACCTTTACAATTTATCTAAGAAGTTTACCCGGTACTATTCCTGTGTTTGCAAGGTATATTTACTTTCAAACGCATTATCTCATACAACATTGAATTTAATTTCCACTTCTCTTATACCAAATTTATTTCTAAAAAAGTATTAGATTTTAAAAAAAGACATGCGACGTCTTTGTCCTGATTAGTGTTATTCCAAAAGCAGGTCATTGTGCCTTTTCTCATACCATAGTCAATTTAATTTCCGGCTCTCTTAAACCAAGTCAATATTCTATATACTAATTTGATTTTTCAAAAGACGGTGATTATTTATGTTAAGATTTAGCGTAAATTTAAAAGTTTTGGCAGTTTGGGTCTGTTGCTGAGAAGTGCACGTTATTGCTTTGTGAGGCAACTTCAGTGGTAATGGAAACATGCTTTCATCTTTTGGGGATTACTCAGGTATGCATTTTTAGTAGATTTTTTCCCCCTTTTTTCAGTTTCTTGGGTTGGGTTTATTTCCCTGGAATCTGTTATGCGGGAATATATTTTGTTAATAGATCAGTTTACTCTTTGTTTAAAGGCAATATTTGAATTTATATAAGCTTTTGGTTTGAAGTTTTTAAATTTAAATTGATTTGGGTGTATTAGAGTAGTATTAAAAGATTTTATAAGTAAAAATCATTACCACATGAATCAGTCTGTTTAAATAATTCACTCTGAGGTAGTAGTAAAGTAGAAAATATTTTATAAAAAACTTAGTGAAGTTTAAATAAATCAAGTAAAAGTATTACAGTAGTATTAACCGAACAAAGGTGGCCACAATTCCACATTTTCTAACGAGTTTTAAACTTCTTTCTTTTTGTGTAGGAATTCTCAAACTCCTCTGAATCATTACAATTATTCGCGAAACAAGAAATGGATAGACATGCTCGTTTGTCCGTAGAAAACCAAAAGGGGGCTAAAATAAATCATGAGAGGCCCTTTAAGGATCTTTTCACTACTCCTCCTCCTTCTCTTGCTAGGTAACTACCGGTTTCAATATTGAAAATAATTTATATATTCTTATGCTAGTTTGCTCATTACTTGCAATATAAGTAAAATATACGGTTGTTTGCAAAAAGTGTTGTACTTTTTCATTATCCCTTTGAAAAAATGAATGTGTAAAGGTTAAATAAGATCAAAATTATGTACACATTTTAACAATTTTATTTTAGAAAGATGTGTACATATTGTAATGGTTAAATAAAATCAATTGCAGAACTTTTGTTTACTGTTTAAAACAATTTTGTTATCTCTGTTATTGTATTTTTTTTGTTTTGTTTTTAATTTGTGGTGGTTCAATTGATTTTCATCAGGGATCCAACTATAAATTCACGATTTGAGCTTTTCTCAATTCGTTCCACTGTTACAACAGATTCCCGGTTCAAAAGAGGTCAGCTTTTTGGGCTTATATCAGTATCCGATAAGGATGGGCTATTATTAGATGCGGGGTCTCACATATCTGAGCCCGATTTTGGTTATATTCCAATATTCAACGTTGATTGGTCTGATTCTACAAATATGCGCAACGGTGCGGTTGTATACCTTGAAGATCCTAGTTTTCATCGTTTGGTTCCATTCTCCTCATCTATTGACATTCGTATTGAACTCAATGTTATTAGTGAGGACAAGGATGCATGTTTCCCTATGTGCAATACCAAGTTTGAACTAGACGTATCCGAATTTTGGGCAAAGAAATTAGATAGTAAGTGTGGTCGTCTATCTATTAACGGTGAGAATGCTATTACAAGCATGTATTACATTCTTTTAAGGGATGCAATAGACACTGTTGTGGAGGTAAGCTTTAAAACAAAGACTCGCCGTAAAGTTTGTGGATATATAGCTGCTTATTATGATGATGATTCTGACCTTCCTTTTGAATCGTATCATCCAATGCGAAATTGGTATGCGGCATTACTCGTTAAATCTCATCTTCCTTTTAATCTAGTGGATGGCAAAATTGCACTCAAGAAATCTATTTTGGCGGTACCCGTGAAGGGATCACTCAGAATTGAAGCAAACTTGCAAGATTATGACTCCGAGGAAGTGATTTTGAAGGGCTCTCACACATTTAAGTCGCAACGCAAAGATAGCAGCAGCTATATTATTGATGGGAGAGAGGGGACGGATTTCGGTCTGGATGTGAAAGTCAAGTGGGATTACAAAGTGTAGCTATTTTTTATATCAATCTGGTTTGATATGCTATATGGTATGATGGCTAGACAATCTTATGATGTTAGAAATTTATATGAGCTTGCATATCTTATCTGTTATGTTCAAGTATATGAACGTTTAATTATATGAACTCAGATATAGTATCTATTTTGTTCAGTTTGTCTTATGGTCTTTGGGTTGCTACTTGCTTGTGGGAATGCATGCATTTTTGGGTTATAGATTTTGGTGTTTATGTTCCTTTGTTATTACGGAGTAGTACTTATGATTAGCATGGTGTTGGTTTGTCAGTCCATGTAGTTGATACGCATATGTAGTGCGTTTAGGTTAATATGGTACTTTGCCATATTCGTTTGTACTTACCGGTTCTTATTTATTTATTTATTTTTTTTATTTATTTTTTTTTTTTTTTTTGAATATATTTACCGGGGTATCACCAATAATAATAATAATAATAATAATAATAATAATAATAATAATAATAATAATAATAATAATAATAATAATAATAATAATAATAATAATAATAATAATAATAGAGCAAAAAGAAAAAAGGGTAAATGGAGGAATTCTTTTGAAACATTAGGATGGTATATCACATCTTTTACCTCTTCAAATCACAAGTGATCACATAAATAAGTTGTATATAAAAGAATGATTTGATCAAAGAGTGTCATTAATCAAATGAAATACATTTTAAGCATTATATCTATACTACTCCCTCCGTCCCATAATAATTGTCCACTTTGACATTTTTGAGTCTTTTCTTGTTCAACTTTGACCATTAATATTTTTATTTGTGTTATATAATACTTTATGAAAATTATACCAATGAAAAATACATTGAAAACCCAATCTATTCATATATTTTTCATCAAGTATTATATTACACAAACAAAAATATTTATGGTCAAAGTTGAATAAAAAAGACTTAAAAAAGTCAAAGTGAACAATTATTATGGGACGGGGGTAGTACTTATAAAGGAAAACAGTCAAAGTGAAAAGTTGATATTTCAACACTTGGTCAATGAGAGAGAAAAATAATGTAATTAATACTCTTATTAAAACACCCATTTACTTAAAACTACAATGATTTATTCACATTATACACCAATTAAAAACATATTTACCAAATTAAATACAACCAATTAAAACACCACTTACTAAAAAGTATAATAAAATTTTCATAATATACATATGCTACAACATAATCCATATTAGATAATTAAACACACTAATTAATGTTATTTTTTAAACACCCTAAAATGAAAAATACATGTTATTATACACATTATACAAATTAATAAAACATACAAAGCTTCATACAACCTAACAAGTTGATGTAACATATAGTTTTAAAAACTGGACGGGACCAATGGGTTCAACCGGGAACCGGTGTCGCCACTGGTTCGGCTAACCAATAAAAACCATCTGAAAATGAATCAGAGAGGACCCGTTGAAACCGATACAAACTGGTGAATCAGGCCTCATCGAGATCTATTTCTCCGGTTAATCGTCACAGGGTACCCGAAGGAAAAACTGAAAAGTTAAAAGTTGAAACTAAAAAAGGGAATGTTGAAAACATATATTTCAAAAGGAAACTATTAATATAAATCACAAACCGGGTTAACCCGGGACGCTTCAAACCCGGTTTAATTTGACCCGTTTTCTACCCAACCTAGCAAGTTGACCCGGTTTAAATCGACCTATTTTTTGACCGGAACGGTTCAACCGGGTCGAACCGGGTTTCAAAACATTATGTTTAATTCCCAAATCTTCAAACTTTTATTATTTTTCGTTTATAACCTATAAACTTTCTTTTATCAATAAACTATCTGTCGCTATAAAATCTCGTTGTCATGCACGGGTACTCGTCTAGTAACATTATAAAACGGTTTCCTACCACTAATCATCTTTATTTCAAAGTTGATGAGCAGGGCCGGATTTGGGCCTGTGCAGGCTGCCCAACTGCACAGGGCCCCCAAATCATTAGGGCCACATTTTGCATACAAGTCCAGTTTATAAATATACCTGTTCTAATCCTAATTAGTCTGTTTTGGGCCCGTGTATTGTCTATGCAGCCCAACAACTAGAGTAACTATTTGTTAATCCGTGTATTGTCTTTTGCTATGTCCATTTAAAATTTTCATTTACGTGTTGTTGGTATGAAGGATTTAGAGATTGATAGAATAGTTATTATAAAAGTTAATTGTGATATGATTTAGAATCATTTCAAGATTTAGGTATTTTTCTAGTCGTCTGCATTTTGTTTTTTATTTATAACCGTAGTGTCATAAGTCATAACTAAAATATTGTGGGTTCAAGTGGAAGATTTTCATGTTTTATGAAGACGGGGGCCTCATTTTTATTGTTGCACAGGGCCCTCGGAATCCATGAGACGGCCCTGTTGATGAGTTACAAATGTATAATATTTGGCTTTTAAGTGTTTTACGACTAGTGGTAAAGGTAGTTTCGCTTGTGTGTACCTTTTTAAAAATTTTAAGACAACTTTATGCATTGCATTATATAGAAGTACGATAAGATATTTTAGAATCGTGGTGGCTAACCACTTTTTTTTTTTTTTTTTTGAACGGCGTGGTGGCTAACCACTTAACTCTTGGATTTTGAATCTCTTCATCCAGTTAGTTTCGTGTGAATTTTGACATCTTACCTAGTCATGATTAATGTGCCCCACAACTTGAAGCAAGACTAGAAAGTGTAAAACCTCTATTTACCGGCCATTGTGTTCTTTCGCATGATTGTAAGAAAGTACAATGGTCCAAAATAAAACAGAAAACACGAGTGAGCGATTGTTTGCATTGAAAACCTAAGCCCAACTATAGGGGATTTACACTCCGCGTATAATTGAAAGTCCTCAAGAACGTAATCTTTTTTAGGAGGTGATCAGCATATAAGATAGTATTTTGGCACAAAAAGTTATGCGAAATTCTCACCTCTCTGTCATCTAAGACCAAGATGATGAGAAGACAACGGTGCATCTATCTTCTACTCCAAGTTGGATAGGGTTATAAGCTTCCTCAACTGCCTATAACCATTTACTCATTTAGTGATGGAGAAAGAAAATAAATCGTTGCCCTACTCCAAATGCCCATGTTCCCCAATTGTCCATCTTAGAAAACCACAAAATTTTGTAATCAATTTTATTTTTAAACAAAAGTTTAAGGTCATATGTGAAAAGTTTTGTTTTAGCACTTGAACGTACCAAAAAAAGAAACTCCGATATTCACTCTTAAACTCTGATAAACACACCAAAAGCCCGATATAGTTCATCATCAAAATCTGATATATTTATATAACTGCTTTCTCAAAATCACTTGAAATTCAAATTATGCCTCAAATTCGATGAAACAAGCACTTCTGACCCGTAAATAAACACTAATAAGCACTCTTTAAGCTAAAAAATCAAGTTTTGACCGTCAAATTTGAATCCCCAAGTTTCTAGTCAACACTGAACCAATAAGCAATCAAATAAGCACTAATTAAGCATTTTGATCCTCGAATAAGCACACAACCAGACCTTAAAATCACTAATATACAAGTTATGATACCACTGGTTCCATCAAGGCATGAAACTTTAGGGTAAAGGGTGTGTGCAAATTTTGGATAGGCTAGAAAAAAACCTCATATTCTTTAACTTATGGCTTATTATGATATAACAAGATTATATAAGCAGACAAGTTTCAAAAAAGCGAAAAAACTTGAGCGTAAGCCTATATCAGATAATCTCGAGAGCTAGGAAATAAGCTTAAACGAACACCCCTTTAAATAATTGTTAGGTTAGGTGCAAAAAGGTTAATAACTGGTAACCCGAACCGGCCCACAATCGGTTGCGTTTCATAATGCGGGCTTTAAGATAAAGCCTATCATTTTTATTTTTTATTTTTTAACGGCGGGTTAGATGTTAGTTGTTAGTTGTTGGCTTATGATTACACCATTGCACATCAATATAATTACACCATTACACCATGGGTAATATACTAGTCAAGTTCTTGATTATCTAACAACTACAAATTGTAGAGATTAATATTGGTTTTGTAGACAAAAATAAAATAAAAGATGATGCGAAATCCAGGCATTCTTTAAGGGCCAATATTATATATGTTAAAACTTATAGGGCTTAATTATAATAACTTGGTGTTGTATATTAATAAGGATCCCATCAATCTTTCTTTTTAATCTCGACAGTTGCTAAGCCCCCACTTTTTGCCCCAGCACATAACAATGGAGCGAAATCAGGAAGATAAGAGATGGAGCTTTCAAGAAGAAATCTCAAAGCTATTTGCTGCCTCACTGAAAAGTAGTTTCCCTGAATTTGAACAAAAGCCTGTTATTTTTGCCAGCCAGGAAGGGCAGGATGGTGATTACAATTGGTATGTCATATGTATATATGTTGTTTCTGCCTTTTTATTTTCTTTACTATGTAACATATACATTTACTTTTTTTCTTCTAAATCATGACAGCCAAAATGTCATGTGGATATGGCCTTAACTGAGAAAAAGCCCTGAATTACGAAAAATGTATTCAGATATTAAAGTACCAACAGATGTTGGAGAGGTAATTTTTTTCTTTATTTGTCAATCACGGTTTTTGAATTTGCTAGAGTTATTCTTAACTAGTTAAGTGCAATTATATGTTTCTGTGTGGTATTGTATTATTATAGATGATAAAGAAAAATCTTCCGAAATCTGCCATGATAGATGGAGAAGCCTCCATACAAGATGTTGGTTTTGTAGCNCCGGTGTACGTATAGATTAAACATTTAAATAGGATAACATGAGTTCTTATTTATATTTAACATACAGAGTAAAAAGATATTTTAATAGATGAAAGTTTATAATTAATATTTATTTTAAAAGTATTTAACGTATATTTAAACTAATTCGTACATTTATAAAAGATTACACCATTACACCATGGGTAATCAAGTTCTTGATTATCTAACAACTACAAATTGTAGAGATTAATATTGGTTTTGTAGACAAAAATAAAATAAAAGATGATGCGAAATCCAGGCATTCTTTAAGGGCCAATATTATATATGTTAAAACTTATAGGCCTTAATTATAATAACTTGGTGTTGTATATTAATAAGGATCCCATCAATCTTTCTTTTTAATCTCGACAGTTGCTAAGCCCCCACTTTTTGCCCCAGCACATAACAATGGAGCGAAATCAGGAAGATAAGAGATGAGCTTTCAAGAAGAAATCTCAAAGCTATTTGCTGCCTCACTGAAAAGTAGTTTCCCTGAATTTGAACAAAAGCCTGTTATTTTTGCCAGCCAGGAAGGGCAGGATGGTGATTACAATTGGTATGTCATATGTATATATGTTGTTTCTGCCTTTTTATTTTCTTTACTATGTAACATATACATTTACTTTTTTTCTTCTAAATCATGACAGCCAAAATGTCATGTGGATATGGCCTAAACTGAGAAAAAGCCCTGAATTACGAAAAATGTATTCAGATATTAAAGTACCAACAGATGTTGGAGAGGTATTTTTTTCTTTATTTGTCAATCACGGTTTTTGAATTTGCTAGAGTTATTCTTAACTAGTTAAGTGCGATTATATGTTTCTGTGTGGTATTGTATTATTATAGATGATAAAGAAAAATCTTCCGAAATCTGCCATGATAGATGGAGAAGCCTCCATACAAGATGTTGGTTTTGTCGCTATTTCGTTATCACGGAAATGGTTCACTGAGGTATTCTTTTCTTTTCTTTTCCAACTCTTTTAAAACATACGTTACATATTTCACTTAGCTTGTTCTTGTTTCCTTGCAGAGCATTCATAAGATGCTAAAAGATGGTATAGACACATGGGCGCCAGAACTTCCTGTGAAAAGGGTATTAGTAGTAGACTATCCCCCAATAGGAGTAGATGTCGGTTGGTTTCAACAACGCGCTATCGGAGATACTCTAGTTCGTATGCTTAAGTATTCTGGAGTTGATGTGGCCTTAAATATCAATCCTAAGATCAGTCGCAAAATATCTGAGGTATATATGTAGTTGATCTAGTTGTTTGAGTGTTTGTTACGAGTATATTAAATCGTTTTATATTTACACCGATATATATTATATATAATTAAATTTCTGCCTTTTTGATATAATTACATATTTTGTAGTTTATGAGTTTAATAATTCATTTATTTCAGGAGCCGGAGAATGGCATGATTTGGGCTGACCACTTATTGAAGAAATCCTTTCTTATTAAAGGAAGAGAAGGAGTTATGGTGATAAATGGTAAAGGAAAAGCACCTTTTAGTCTTGCGAAGAGAGATTTCGACAATTCTTATAAACATCTCCGAACTTTGAGGTACTTTACTTTGCTGAGTTCATTAGAACATATATATCAGTTGGCTATTTCACCAACTGTATATGAAGAGTGGCTGTCAAATCTTTTGTCTGCATATATATGTAGGTATGCACTTGAAGAGTTACTAGCAGATTGGATAGTATATGTGACTCCTATACACAGACAAGAGTATATTGAAATGTGCTTCACTGTAAGTAACTTCTACACAATAACATAACTAGTGACGTTGAAAAAAGATGAGAAATTGAATACTATTTTTTTTTTCAGGCTGCTAAACTTGAAGAGTGGTACCCAACTAGTAGGAATGGATACCCTAAAACATGTTATGTGGGATATCGAACTTTTAGTGAACCGAAAGACTTTGTTTCTTTGTTTGAGGAACTGAAATCTGGTTGTGGAGCGGTGGCAGAAGGTATATTGGATTTTCAATTTACCAAAATTATTTTATTACAAAAATCATTCATAAATTAGATTTCAACCCGTTTGACCTGTTTTGTTTTTAGTAAAAAAATATTTATTTTTTCTTAACCCATTAGAGATAAAACATGTCCCCGATTATCAGTCCATTAATATTATAACAGGATTGATTTTAAAATTGCTAAATTTGGCATGTCTTTTTTTTATCAGGCGAGGATGCTAAGTCGTTTGGGTATACTCGTGAAGCAGTTTTAGATTGTGTTCTTCAGTAAGACACTCATGCTTTTAACATAATTTATACTGTTATTGTACTTATTAGCGCTGAGCAAAACCGACCGAAAACCGAACCGAACCGACAGTTCGGTTTTCAGTTTTGTATATTTATGGTTTTCGTGTTCGGATCGGTTCGGGACAAAACCGAGAAAAAGGTACCAAAATCGTCTGAACCGAACCAAAGCTGACTGAGTCACTGTGGTTCTTCGTTCATGTTTTCCACTAATCGGTTTCCGGGTCGGTTTTGATCGGTTCGGGCTGGTTTTGACCCGCTGCTCAGCCCTAGCTATCAGATGTCAATTTCCTTAACTTGCTGTATAATCAAATTTTTATATTGAATTCAAAAGTATACCCTACTTTCTGGTCAAGTTTCTTGATTATTCATATTCAATTCTTTGTGTTTTGTGCTTTTAACAGGTATACATTCTTAAAAAACTACAGATTGGCTGCATGCACATTCGATTCCAATGAGATGCTTAATGAAAAGGTATTCTTATGATGTTCTTTCATTACTAGTGATGTTATGCTGTTATATACTAGTATTGTATTTCTCACCGATTTGAATTGTGTAATCTGATCTTGTTTTTTATATGCTCAATTTCAATGATAAATAGGAAAATACTTTTGTATATCTGCTAAAAACACGGGCTCGAATTCATAGAATTACCACGAATTATCGTGAAGACATCAATGAACTAAAGAAGGTAATGATTTATTTCCGTTTTAATGTTGTTGAACCCCAATTTTTTTGCTTACTGTTCTTGAATATCGAGTTAACTGATATATGGTCTCAACAGGCTTCAGAGTTAATATTGGAGAATAATAAAGCAAGGGGGGTGGAAGGTAAAGAACGCGCGTTGGAATTTCATTTACTCGAGTTTACTGAGGTAAAATGAATATCTTAATGAACTTCTATCACTTCTTTGAACTTATGGAACCCTAGTTGAATTTATAAAGCATAGGTTACTCTAAACATTATACTTTCTTCTCATATGCTCTTAAATTTATGATGGATTTAAGTTATCTAGTTCCATGATTTAGGGTAAGCAATGCTACGGGCAGATAAGTATACCAATTGAAAAACCTAGTTTGGTTTCTAACTGGGTACAAACATTTAGTTGATATTCAATACTAATTTGGCTGACTTAATCAACACATTTCACAATAGTAGAAGAAAAAAATGAAGTCAAAAGTTTGATTTATGTAAGTTTCCTAATATTTTTTAATATGATTAGGTAAATTATATTATTGTGTTAATAATCTGACTTTCTTTTCAGGTTCTCAAAGATTCTTGTCTATTTGTCTCACCACATATCCTCTGTGCATACCTTCACGGTTTATCTAAGAAATTTACCCGATACTATTCCACTGTGCGCAAGGTATATTACTTTCACATGCTTTTTCTCATACAACATTGAATTTAAATTCCACTTCTCTTAAACCAAAGTTAATTCTAAATTTTTATTTGATTTTTATAAATGGCAAAGCAGGTCATTGACATATATATATATATATATATATATATATATATATATATATATATATATATATATATATATATATATATATATATATATATATATATATATATATAT
>LBNU01003385.1:16519-64139 GCA_014162995.1 Artemisia annua
TTATTTAAGCTTTTGGGTTGAATCTCAAATTTAAATTGGGTTGGGTGCATTAGAATATCATAAAATTCATTAAGATACTGTTGAATTAGTTCATGTATGAATAATTCATTGTGAAGTAGTAAAGTATCAAGGATTTTATTAAAAACTGAGTCGAGTTTAAATAACTCGACTCATGTATCAATAATTCATCACAACTGTATTAAAAAAAACAATTAGTCACAGTTTCACATTTTATAACTTCTTTTGTGTGTAGGAATTCTCAAACTCTGCCCAATCATTACAATCATTCACGGAACAAGAGATGACTGTAAATACTCGTGTGGCCATAGAAAACCAAAAGGGGTCTAAAAGAAAACAGAAGGGGGCTAAAAGAAAACAAGAGAAGCCTTTTAAGGATTTTTTTGTTACTTATTCTGCTTCCGCTGATAGGTAATTACCAATTTCGATATTGAAAATAATTGATATTTTCTATGCTAGTTTGTTCATTTCATGCAATTTAAGTTAAATATATGGTTGTTTGCATACAATGTTATACTTTTTCGTTATGCCTTTGAAAAATGGCTTAGTGTAAAGGTTGGGTCATCTTGTAATCTGTAATTGTAATATCATATACAAATAAAATCAAAATTATGTATAAGTTTAACAAATTCGTTAGTTTTTTAATCAGTTTAGAAAGAATAAATTTATGGTTTTTATGGTTAGGAAATGACCCAAACATGCTGCAAAGTCATCTTTTCATTTCAACCGTTGTAATCTCTTTTTTTATTTATATTCTTGTAAACTTGAGTTATTAAATGATACCAGTTTTGTCTTGGTCACCAACATTGAGAATTGAAATTTTTATACAAAAATGTGGATTTCTTTAATGTTAGATTTTATAAAGAATTACTAATAACACTGTTTACAAGATGACCCAAATGTGACACAAAACCATTTTTTAAGAACTTGTATATATAGTTGTATGTGTGAAATAAAATTATCTATTATGGCTGGTGGGGTGGGGTAAGGGAATTCCATAGTTTATGTGTTTTCTAAAGTACAATAAAATTCTTCTATTTTTGAATATAACAAAAAGGTATGGTTCGACTTCATATTTGTTGCCATCCTAGACTTCAATAAAGTAGCTAAATGTACCTTCTGTATATGACTAGGGAATTATGTCTTTGCTTTAGGCGATGTCTATGTAGAATGAGTGTACTGTATCTTTCATATTTGGGAATAGCGGTTATGTTATGAAAGGTACTCCTCTGTCAGGCACAAGTGTTTTTCATCTATTGTATATACATGACGAGGTCTTAAAATAACTTAGTGCTATAACTGATTTCTTGGTCCTCTATCTCTCTATTGAAGAATTTTTGTTACTGTTCAACAAAAGTTAATCTATAGTTGTATTTATTTATTTATTATTATTATTATTATTTTTAAATTTAAATTCGTGGCTGTGAATCGATTTTTTCCAGGGATCCACCTAGAAATTGCCGGTTCGAGCTTTTTTCGATTCGTCCCTCTATCACAACGGATTCCAAGTTTAAAGAAGGCAAGTTGTTTGGGCTCCTTTCAGTATCAGATAAGAATGGGTTACTACTAGATGCGGGGTCTCACTTATCTGAGCCTGATTTTACTTATGTTCCACTATTCAACGTTGATTGGAGTAAACCCCACAACATGCGCAACGGTGGGGTTGTATGCCTTGGCGATCCCAGCTCTGGTTGTCTGATTCCATTCTCTTCCACAATTGGGATTCGTATTGAACTCAATGTTAGTACCGAAAAGAATGATGCTTGTTTCCACCTTTGCAATACCAAATTTGAAATAGATACAAACGAATTTTGGGCAAAGAAGTTAAATAGTAAGTGTGGTCGTCTTTCTGTTAACGGTGAGGATGGGGTTACCAATATGTATTACATTCTACTAAAGGACGCAGTGGAAACCGTTCTGGAGGTAAGCCTTAAAACGAAGACTCCTCGTAAAGTTAGTGGAACTATACTTGCCTACTATGATGATGGATGTGAGTTTCCTTTTGAATCGTATCATCCAATTCGATCTTGCTATAATGCATTGCTCTTTCGAGCTGATCTTCCTGTTGATTTAAATGATGGCAAAATTCTGCTGAAGAGATCTGTAATAGCAGTACCCATGAGGGGATCCCTAACAATCAAAGCAAACTTAAAGGCGGATGCTGACTTTGAGCAAGTGATTTTGAAGGGCTCTCACGCATTCAAGCCGCAACGCGCAGGTAGCAGCAACCATACCATTTATGGAGGAAAGGGGACAAATTGCGCTTTGGATCTGAAAGTCAATTGGGATTACAAAGTATAGTTATATCTAATATCAATTTGGCTGATATGTTATGTTAGGCTAGACAATCTTATGATGTTAGAAATTTAAATGAACTTACGTATCGTATCTATCATGTTTAATTATGAGCTCAAATATCGTATCTATTACTGTTCAACAAAATTTAGTTATCGATAGTTGTATTTTATTTTTTTTTTTAATTTTTAATTTGTGGTTGTTGAATTGATTTTCTTCAGGAATCCACCTAGAAATTCCCGGTTTGAGCTTTTTTTGATTCGTTCCACTATCACAACAGATTCCAAGTTTAAAAAAGGTAAGTTGTTTGGACTCGTTTCAGTATCAGATAGGAGTGGGTTACTACCAGATGCGGGGTCTCACGCATCTGAGCCTGATTTTACTTATGTTCCACTATTCAACGTTGATTGGTCTGATCCCATAAACACGCGCAATGGTGGGGTTGTATGCCTTGGCGATCCCAGCTCTGGTTGTCCGATTCCATTCTCTTCCACAATTGGGATTCGTATTGAACTCAATGTTAGTACTGAAAAGAATGATGCTTGTTTCCACCTTTGCAATACCAAATTTGAAATAGATTTGAACGAATTTTGGGCAAAGAAATTAGATAGCAAGTGCGGTCGTCTTTCTGTTAACGGTGAGGATGGGGTTACACATATGTATTACATTGTATTAAAGGACGCAGTGGATACCGTTTTGGAGGTAAGCCTTAGAACGAAGACTCCTCGTAAAGTTACTGGAACTATACTTGCTTATTATGATGATGGATGTGAGTTTCCTTTTGAATCTTATCATCCAATTCGATCTTGCTACGATGCACTACTCTTTCGATCCGATCTTCCTGTTAATTTAAATGATGGCAAAATTACGCTGAAGAAATCTGTGTTGTCGGTACCCATGAGGGGATCTCTAACAATCGAAGCAGACTTAAAGGTGGATGCCGACTTTGAGCAAGTGATATTGAAGGGCTCTCACGCGTTCAAGCCGCAACGCAGAGGTAGCAGCAACTATACCATTTACGGAGAAAAGGGGACAAATTGCGCTTTAGATCTGAAAGTCAATTGGGATTACAAAGGATAGTTATATCATGATATCAATCTAGTTGATATGTTATGTTAGGCTAGACAATCTTATGCTGTTAGAAATTTTTCATGAACTTAAATGTCGTATCTATTATGCTTAATTATATGAACTCACATATCGTATCTATTATGTTTACTTATGATTACGATGACAGAATCGATAGGTGGTCAGAGTAAGTATTAGTTTCATTATGTTAATAAGCTTGAACTCATTATTAGTTTACAAAATTAGGAGACATTAATGTCAAATTGATTTGTTTTAAATGTTTATAGAATTGAATGTACTTCAGGTTTGTTATACACTTCTATCAACTTGTGCTAATTAAAAAGAAATTACTTGAGATGCATCTAGGTCCTTGCGAAAAGACACAAACATTGTAGTGTGGCGAACCATCATCTTAAACTCGAATATTCTTTTCATAGGTTCAATGAACGTTCAAAGCTCTGCCATTTCAATATTCATCATTTTGTAGGTTCGGTTTGAATGGTTTAGGAGTTTTGCTGTCAATGGCTAGAGACATTGGTGATATTCAATGGTTCTAAAGCTTTTGTTTTGGAATTTTGAAGCTCATTCGAAGTGCCCATCAAGTGTTGGTGTTCATGTACGCCATCGAGAGGTTGGTTTGTTTGTTTTCTTCTACGCCGCTGTTCACTAGTTTAAATTTAAGAGTGTAGTTTTCAGTTGTTTGCTTTAAAATGGCAAACGTCCATCCGTATTGTGTTTCTTGAGCTCTTTTCGATATGTTTTAAAAAGTTTCTTCTATTTATATATCATTATATTATTTTTCAAAGAATAATACGAAAAACATAACACAGTTATTTCTCATAGCATACTTGTCTCATAACTACACTTTGCATGAAATGAACAAGACTAATGCAACAATTAAAGAACAAACTGGGTTAATTCTAATAGATGTCAGCATTAAATTGTGGCTACATGACCAAAGGGTGCATTCAGTCATGTAAATCTTCGGGTTGGAAGACAAAAGGAGGATTACACCGGATGACTAATGACATGATAGGCGAATGTAAAATTTATGCTAGCAAGTCACTTGATTATGAAGCCACATTTTCATCTTAATGTCATTCGTGACGAAAATATGTAGAATATTGAGTTAGAATAGTTTGTGTTAGTTTAACAATGGTATACAGTTATTATTATCGAAAAATGTTGTCGGGAGAAAGCAATGAGTCTTGGAGGGGACTATTATTCCTTGGTAGGTTGGTGTAGTGACATGGTCAAAGGAAATGTAGTTCCTTTTCTTTTAGTTTTGCCTGTTTTTTGGGTACAAAGAAAGCTAAGTAGCAGTGATACATATCAGGACAACTCAAGTAGATATGGTGAGAGTCATGCAATATTATCTAGCTTGCGGAGTTGTGATTAAAACTGGTATGGTCAGTTGGTCACTCTATGGTCAGGCTGGGTTGGAACATAGCTAGGAAAGGTTCAGAATGGTTGTGAGCTGCAGTCTCAAATAATGCCAATGTTGCATTACAGTAAAACCTCTATAAATTAATAGTGTTGGGATCGAGATATTTTATTAATTTAGCGAGATATTATTATCTTAATCTTAATCTTAATCTTAATCTTAACTACATATAATAGGTGAATGGTCAATCTTGAAAGTGGAATATTGAAACTTGGTCAAACCTTGAAAGTGAAAACTTGAAATTAATAATGTAGTGAAACGTGACTCAAGTGAGGAAAGTGTGTAAGTATTCTTAGCAACTATTGAATTCTTCATCTATACATCACATGAATTGGCAAGACTGCGGCAAATCTTCATTTTTGTATATTAAATATGTAATCGTTGGTTCATATTGCAATTGGTTTATAGGGCAATTAGTTCATATTTCAATTTAATACGTTCGTGATAACAAGTCACTTTTGAGGAAAATGATAACAAGTAACTATGAATGTGATTTCAAAGCTTATTAACATCAGTAATTGGCAAGGCTAAGTATCGACTAATAGTGACCGTACACCGTGCCCATGCCCCGACACAAAGGGTTGCTACCTATAAACCGTATACCCAAATACAAAATAACACCCACCAAAATAAGTGCGAACCATATAAACCATTGCCGCCTTTATTTTTATCTGTAAAAGCTTTTACTTTTTAAAATTTGTAAAAGAGTAAAAATCTTGTAAATTTTATCTTAAATACCTATAATGTAAAAATGGTCAAACTTGAAAGTGAACTCTTGAAACTTTGGTCAATCTTGAAATCTTGAAATATTGGCTACACATTTAAATGATATTAAAGGAAATGTTGAAAATGTTAGTCACCAATGCAAATGTTGAATTAACGAGGTGGAGATATACAACAATGCAAATCACATTTTTTAGGAAACATGCAAATAGGAAACATATTTCATATTAATAGGAGATATGTTATATTAATGTAGATATTACAAATTAATGGAGATGCAAATTACAAATAGGAAACATTATTTAGGAAACATGCAAATAGGAAACATTATTTCATGCAAACGGAATGTCAATGAAAAAAAAATAAATAAATAAAAAAAAAAAAATAAATATTACATAAGCGGGAAAATTACATATTAATTAATGGACATGCAAAATTACATAATTTCGTCGGTTTAATCTTAATGGAAACATTGAAACACTTTTAGAAAAGTTGACTTGAGAGAGAAGTTGAAACTTCTCTATACCTCCTTATAAAAGCCTAACACACAAAGGGAAAAACACATTGATCCCCATTTTCTAACTTCTTCTCTAAAACACAAACACACATTCATCTCAGTCTCAAAATACATACATGCTATTATGGAGTATTATTTTCATAAATATTTGGATTATTAGGGAATCCAATGCTAAAAAAAATATGCGTTTTTCTTTTTCTTTTTTTTAATGGTTTTGTTGTACATGGGCAGGGCAATATTTGTAAGTACTTTTGGTTGGTAGTTGAAAGTTGAGTCGTATATGGGCAGAGCAATAACCGAATGTCTACAATGCATTTGTGTATTTGTAGTGTAGCTACACATTTAAAAAATACTAATATTTTTGAAAAATTTATGTAATGAGGCAATGTTTTGAAAACCGGGTTTCAAATCGACCCAGTCGAGTCACCGGGCACCGAGTCAACCGGTTCGACCGCCGGGTCAAACCGGTTTTCAATTTATTATTTTTGTTATTTTTTCGACCGGGTCAACCGGTTCGACCGCCGGGTCAACCGATTCGACCACCGGGTCAACCCGGGTTATTATTAAAAATTTTTGAAAAAACGAAACCCGACCGGGTTTCACGGCGGGTCTAACCGGTTATCCCGGTTTTAGAACCCGGGTTTATTTGACCCTCTAACATTAAATTCAAATCCAAATCCAAATCATAATCCTAAACCCACCTACAAACCAAACGGATCCTTAAATTTTAAAATTTTCAACTGTAATATCTACTAGATACGATGTATACTCGTTAAAGATGAAAAATAAATTTGAAAAACAAGTTCCAATTAGAATTTATGAATTCACATTCACAATTTATGAAATAAAATTAACACTTTTTGTTGCAATACGAGAAGACAATACACCAACACTTTAGTGCAATTAGGAGATTTTGAGATAAACTCAATATAGATTTGAAGTTCAACAAAAAATAACAAGTGACAAACTAACAATGAATTCATTTTTTACTAAACAATCTTAGGATTTTGAAATGTATCTCTCACACACACGGATATATACATAAATACGAAATTTTTAGTAATTATTAATTTATAGTTTCGTTGGGACTAATATATATACACTGGGGTTTCAAAAAATTTATTATTTTATCGATTGAGGTCCAAATTTGTACTGGTCTCAAGTTGGGACTGGACAAATTATTAATTTTATCGAGGTTATTAATTTATTGAGTATTAATTTATAGAGGTTTTACTGTATATCAAGGTTGTGAGGTTTGGAGTAAGCTACAATCCTGGTATTATGCTTTAGTATATTGTTGTTGGAAGTGTATTTTCTAACTGGGCAGCTTAATCCATGTCTAAGGTAGGAAGGTTGTTTAGAAAATGGGCTACGTGTTCCTCTACTTTATGGGTGGTTTATATATTCACTTGTGATTATCCTTTTTAGGCACAAAAGTTCGCCACAAAATCATGTATCATGCTTAAAGGTTACGACAAATGATGGACACGTACACTGCCTCCTCCCTTTTACTTATTGCTTCTAACCATTTCGCACTCTCGCCTTAGCATAGCGCAGGTACTATGGTAGTTACAAAATGATGAGGAAAAAAACAGTATAACTGAATCATGTAAACTGACTATCCGAGTATGGACAAACAAAAAATGATGCAATTTGGGTTTGTAGATTTTTCATGTCTACAAATCATATGCAAAAACAACGATATCTTTAATATAATTCGAAATCAGCATCATAAAAGCGCATTCAAAACAACTATACATCTCACAAGTTTTTAGCATTTCACCATTTAGATGTTATAATCGATATACATTGGGTTTCATCTAGCAATTTATAATGTATCACTCATTTGCTTATATTGTCATCAAAGCATTTAGTTGTAACACTGAGATGGTCATAACAAACAGTCATGTACATTAGGTACTAGATACACCAAAATTCACTAATTTCCAAGATGTTGATGGCTGCCTTTTAGTTTTCCTTAAACAGATCATCAGTGATCAAGTTAATTAAAAGTTACTCTATGATAATTAAATGTCATCCTACTTCAAGAACCATGAAAACAGGTAACACAATAAGATGACATTCTACTATTAGGACAACTTAAAACAGGAAAAACGAGTGTCTCAGCGTAAGCATTATGTCTTCCTACTTTTGGGATAAATGACGACAAAAAGGGAGTCATAAAAAAAGCCAATATTACGACTGTTGTGTGTATCACAGAAAACCACAAAAAATCGGGGCAGGCACAAACATCACTAAACACAAGATAAAGAACCTTCTAGGCGATGTTTGATAGTGTCTTTGATTTTTATCGATCCTGATATTTGTATATGGTCAAATTTTGGACAACTAGATGCAGAACAAGTACAATGTACATGAAAGGGTTATCTAACTCTTTCTATTAGTCTTTGACACCTTCCAGTCCATGCTATTAATGAAAATGACATCTTCCATATGAACCGTCTAAATGTTATGTCTTTCAGTTTCAGCCAAACGACATGCCTTTTAAAAAGTCAACTGTGCCTACAAAGTTCTAATAGTAAGCTTATGACAACTAGCTCCAAGTGTTGTCCATGTAAGGTTATCTAATAATACGAAGTCAATAAACAACTGTCAGATGTTCTCAAAAGCCACTAGAAGAATTCAAAACTTTGAATTATCACAACCTTTTACTTTTGAAAGATCTTAACAGTTTCTTTAAAAACGAAAGGCAATAAGGAGTCATCTTCTTCTTTTTCTGGTGTGGGAGGGTATCGTGGTTCTTAAGCAATGTGAATAGCATGTACAATGGAAGTATTCGACTAACATACACAGAAAGCTACCTGGTTATAAAAATAAACTAAAAACAGAACAAACAGGCTACCATGGAATTAAAACACATTACTCTTTCTAGCATCAATATGTCATTATGAATGATGATGATGATAACTCCAAATCATGACAGCGAAATTCATGTTAAAACATCCTAAACCAGCAACATAGCAAAAAAATAGATGATAAAGAGATGGAATATTATCACCGATCTTAATTTGTAAATGCAGCAAGTTGATAATGGAAACCAAAGTTACGCACAAAACCCAATCTCATTTGTCAGTGGATGGATACTCGGTCTGGAAAGTGCTATGCAGAACCTTCCTCCTTCTTCGGTACTGCAGGAGGTGGAGTACCCTCGGCTCCCATTTCTGCTCTAAGATCATTGATGCTCTGCTCCAACTCACTTATCCTTTCTCCCATCTCATCGAGTACATTGCAGTTAAGGTAACTTTAGAAATACACATCTTTTATTTAACAGTCAGTAAAAACTACTAATCTGTAGAAAAAAATGCAGACAGAGATAGTACCCTAAAAGTTGAAAGTACTAAGTAGATGCAAACTGAACGACTAAGAAAACCATCATGACCAGAAACCAAGAGAAAGATAAACTAAGACCAAGACTGAGGATAATTGCCAAAAATGACTAATAAAGCCAGCCAAAATAATGTGCGCGCTGGTATTTGGAAGAAAAACCATTATCGCCAAGGGTAGAAAGTAACATAAAGACACAGAATTCATAGGAATGATATTTTGAATCTTACGGGACCCAAGAAATATTATTAACTAACATATACAGTAATAAGGTTTTTGTAACTCCCTAAAAGCATCAAGTGACCAGTTAAATTTAGTTAAGAACGTGCGTATGACAAACTCGTTATATGTAATTATGTAAATCAACTAGCGAAGCAAGAATCATCTAACTCATCACAATATTTTGTCTATCCAATATTAGATAACAATTATGTAAAAAGGATATTCTTTGAAACAATAGAGTCTGACATTGTTTGGAATCTGTTTTGCTGCAAAGAGAAAACCAATTAGTACGAAGTAGAAGTGTAATTATACTAATAAAGAACAATACTACCATTTACAGCTTACCATCTGCTGGAGAAGGGTTTGAACCTGCAAAAAAAACAAAAGTATTCCTATTAGTTACGGTCGTGGTTTTGCAATTCACAAGTTAAACTTAGAAATGGTATTCCTGTGAGCTCTGAAACTAATAATCGCTTTCAAAAAGCTTAGGTGTTTTGCAGATACAAAAATCAAGCTACAATCGACCTACCACATATGAAGTAAGTCAAGGTCACAATAGTCTAATACGTATCAAACAGTAATTTAGTCTATTTGACCAAATATCGACTCAAAAACGCAACCTAATATATAAAAACTACAAGTGTAAGGAACTTACAAACTGTGTCATGTCAGCAGTACTTTGCTTGCCATCTCCTGAATCTTTTTCCTGCAAGCAAAAGCAGTTTAATCATTTCTACCGTGAGCGAACTGTGTCAAAGGCATATCACATATGTGCATAACAAAATAAATAAGCAATTCACAACCGTATGCAAATATTAAACAGCAATTTGACCCATGTGCAATACTAAGTTCAAGTGCTGGTATCAGACAATTTTCCATGAATGGTAGAGTCAGGTTATTGCAACGCAGCATATTATCACTACTTGAAGAACCAACCGTTGGTTTTCACAGAAGTTGATTTTGCTTCCTATCATGTATTAACAATCGTTTTGCGGGTGGGTTAATCTGTTCATATCCTTTAGGTTTAACTCTAATTACTCTTCAAAACAGAAGTTCTTATTTGCCAAAAAAAAGTCTAGAGAATCGAAGTTGAATGAAAATTAGGGGTATTTGGGAAAATGCTTATGTCCTTTAAAGATAAGCATGTATGAAGCCACTTATTATAGAGTGAATATTTACTTTAAAAGAAGCTGATAAATATATATTTCAATAAGCAATCCCAAACACTCTGAACATCACAAAAATGCTTATGTCGAGTTTAAAGACTAAGAATGTGTTTGACAAAATTAGCGTCTTTGAGTAGCATTTGTAACACTAGCGTTGAAAGTTGAAACAAAATCCAAAACGCTACATGCTACTTGTCAAACAAGCTTTATATTTCAAACCTCAAAAATTGTTGCACGCCAAACATACGATGATTGTCCCAAACGGCCTAACCGAGTAAATCGATAACATTAGAATTGATAAAAACGAATTATACAGAAATGAAACCTAAAAATAAACAAGGATTAGATCGTAAAAAATAATACCATTGTTATTATTGTACCGAATGTGAATGAATTGATCGATCTGTGTCCTTTTTGATTGTTGGTGAAAAGGCTTTTCCTTATTTTTACAACTTTACCATTCTCTTTGGAACGGAAGGAGGAATGTTTTCAAAAAGGACAAGTGTAGCAGGAGTGTTTGTTTGGGCTTATAGCTTATTTGGTTGGCTTGTTTTTTTAAGAGGCTCTGAATCTAAATCTGAACCGCACATTGAATCTGAATTGAGGCGTAAATGTTTGAACTGACCCATCTGAACGGAAAAAAAAAAAAAAAAAAAAAAAAAAAGAAACCTCATGTTTGAACCGCCCATTTGCTTGCTCGTTCTTTTTTTTTTTTTTTTTTCTATCAACAATTAAGGCACCCCTCTCAAGTCTAGACCATTAAAATCTTACTGCCTCTGACCGCGTCTGAACGGGAAAAGAAAACAAACGGTCTGAACGGCCAAAAATGTCTGACCGCGTCTCAACGGTTCAGATTCAGAGGCTGTTAAGAGTCTCTTTTTAAAAAACAAACACAACCCACGTTTATATAAGCTTGTTTTTTGTGACTTATGTCATAATAAAATTATATAAGCCGAAAAGTTTCAAAAAAGTGAGCTTATGAAACATAAGCCCAAAACCAAATAAGCCGAAACAAACACCCTCATAATAAGTTGTTTTAATTAGTGATAATATTTATCCAATATAAACATCAAATTGTCATATTTACTCCACTTACAAGTGAATAATACATAATTTCCAATTATTTTAATGCATATTTGAGAAAATATGTAACTTTTATATTTTTGTTTTAGGAAAATGTGAAATTTGAGACTTGAGACTTGTGTCTCAATGACAACTAAACTAAGGGACCGTTTCTAGATGGGTTTAGAATTAAGATTATAAGTTAAATTATGATTTGGATTTGATATATGAGGGAGAAAAAATATATACTAATATGTGAATTACATAATATTCTAAGATTAAAAACGTAATAAAAAGAATGCTATGAAAAATGAGATGATATGTGGTTGAAAATGCCTTACCCAATTCTCAGTACTTGAGAGAGAGAGAGAGAGAGAGAGAGAGAGAAGTTGTAATAAGAGAATAAATCAAGGGTTGAATGCATCATACTAGATTAAGCATGCATTTTTGAATTCTATTGTCTCTCATCTTGCCTAAAAGAAAAGACACATTAATAATTTCTTAGAACTTAGAAACTCATTCAAGAAAAATAATGTAAAGGTGAAAGATCAAAAATAGTGATCGATGGAAAAAGAGAACAATTGATGGATTTATTTTGGGTCATGCATTTCATTTTGTTCCTCCTTTTGCCTCCTACTTTTGTTGCCTCTTCTCCTCAAATATCATGTAAAATTCATAATTTTCTTCAACAAATTTTCTTGTGGCTAATGAAATGGTATTCATTGATGTGATTTCTGATCATTTTTGAATTCTGATAGATAACGCGCTTGAATCTCATAGAGGGGTGACGCGTAATCTTCTTCAACAGAAACAATGTATGTTTTTCCTTTCTTGATTTGTAATGATAATGCATGAAAACATTTGGTTCATTTGTTCATTTAGAACATTAGATTTCAATAATGCCGTAAAATGAAAATCCGACATGTTAAATTGTGGAAACAAGCAAAACAAATGGAATCTTTATGCTTATGTGCGTAACGATTATCACAGATACAATTTGGAGTTAATAAACACCCACTACGCCAATTCAATTATTTTGTCGTGCCTAAAAGAGGAACCTTTAGGATGACATACAACTTTCGATACATGGCGCGTCATGGTTGAAGGCTATTTAAAGATTAAACGGAAATTCTGATAAATGCGTTACAAACTTTTGCAGCTTGTCCGGTGAACTTTGAGAATGAGAACTACACAATCATCACGAGCCAATGCAAAGGACCTGTATACCAACGTGACCCGTGTTGTAACTCCTTTTTGCAAGTTGCTTGCCCTCACTGGGAGCAAGTTAATGATGAGAAGACTAATTGTGCATCAACTTTGTTTAGTTATATTAATTTGTATGGTAAATATCCTCCCGGGCTTTTTGCTAGCATGTGTAAAGGAGGCAAAGATGGGCTTAGTTGTGACAAGGTCGATACATCGTCTCACAAGAATGGCCATAGTCGCGCTGAATCCTCATCAGTTCATTCATCGTTGCTGATGATCACCATTGGTGCCATTGTCTTCCTACTAAACTTGTTATAGTCTATAAGGATATGACGATACGTTAGATACAATAGCGAGATATGCACAAATTAAAGAAAACTACATGAGTTGATAAACATGTTTGGTTAGTAGGTTTAGTTTTAGAAAACGGCTACTAAAGAAGCTAAAGGAACTGCAATGCCAAACACTCCTTATGCAACTCAAACAACCAACTCAAACACTGCTCAAGTTCAAAGCTTATGCAGAATGTCTACACCTCCTAAGATGAAGCTTTTACTGAATAAGTGCTTGATTGAATGTGATATAATGTAACTAGACTAGTTTACTGTTAGATTCATAGCTCAGTTATATGTTGTAACTACTATAAATACCTTTGTACTCTTCATTTCACAGTAATGAATTTCATTCATTTTTACCATTCCTTTTCTCTGTTTCTCAACATGGTATCAGAGCAAATCCGGCCACCTAACAAACTCCGGCCATCCTAACCACCTCAGGCCATCATAACTAACTTTTACCACCACTCTAACAAACTTTGACCATCATAAACCACCACAGAATCCACCACAGATCATCAAATTTCTCCAAATTCATCACAAAACAATCAGAATCATCTTTCTAATCACAATTATAACAGCAGAATCACTCAAAACAGCTTCATAACATTCAAGATCCATCATAACAGATTTTCCCTCCAAAACTACAAAACCACCATTTTTCAACCATATTTGGCGCCAAAACCTTCAAATCACCATGACAACCATCCCACCAACTGGTACTACACAACCACAAAACACTGATGATGTCAATTCTATCCATCATCCATTGTACTTTCACCAGAATGACCATCCAGGTCTTGTGCTTATCTCTAAGAAATTGACTGGGTCTGAAAACTACAGTACATGGAAAAGATCCATGATGATTGCTCTTAATGCAAGAAACAAGTTAAAACTCATTACTGGTGATTTTGAAGAACCTGCTACCACTTCACCCATCAGATCACTTTGGGAGAGAGCTAATGATATGGTTATCTCTTGGATCTTGAATACAGTCTCAGAACAAATAGGTAACAACTTAAGCTTTGTGAATTCAGTAGTTGCATTATGGAAAGAATTACATGAACATTACTCTCAATTAGATGGGCATAGAATTTACAAGGTCTCAAATGATATTGTCAATTTGAAACAAGGGAATACCACAATTGAGCTGTATTACCACAAATTGAAAGGTTTATGGGATGAACTTGATGCATTAGAGGCTCCTTATGCTTGTGTGTGTCCATGTGATTGTGAAAATGGAAGGTCAAATGGGGAAAGGGATCAAAGAAAGAGGTTGATGCAGTTCTTGATGGGTTTAGATGAAAGTTATACAAATGTCAGAGGGCAAATATTGTTGATTCAACCATTACCTTTGGTTTCCAAAGCTTATAGCATGTTAAGGCAAGAGGAACTCCAAAGAGATGCTCCAAAACCTACACTGACAATCCCAACTGCACTAAACACTACCTCTAATCATCACAATTCCACAAGTCACAGATTTCAAAACACTGCCAATAGGAACAATTCCACAAGTCAGGCTGCAACCTACAGGAAAAGTCCATTCAGAAAAGGGGTATATTGTACAAATTGTCAAAAGGAAGGGCATTTTTGCACCTGAGTGTTACAAAGCAGTTGGCTACCCACCAGGACATCCACTTCATAACAAATACATCCCACCCAATCAGAGGAACAACACAAATTCAAGGGTCAATGCAGTCAATAACATGAATGGTCAAGAGAACAACAAAGACTCAGTACCAAACTACTCAGATCCAAACAATCAACCATCCACCTCTAATGATCAGTTTGTGCATTCCAGGATGGATCAACTCCAGAACCAGCTCAATCAGGTTCTTTTGATGCTTCAGAACAATCCACAAGAGTTCACAGCTGGTTCCATTCCACACATGGCAGGTACATTCTCATTTATAGCTTCTTTCTCAACTGGTTTTTTGGATGTTTGGATAATAGACAGTGGGGCTACAGACCATATTTGTATTTCACTTCACAAAATGCATGATGTACACACACTCACACACCCAATACTTGTTAGCTTACCAAATAGACACAAAATCAAAGTGGATATTGTGGGCTCAGTGAAACTTACACCCAACCTTACACTCACAGGAGTACTATACATTCCTACTTTCACCTATAATCTAATCTCAATCAGTAAACTCACTGCAACCACACACAAATCTATTCTGTTTACTCACAAACAATGTATCTTTCAGGGCCATGATGGCTCAATGACTCAAGGATCTCTACATGGAGGACTGTACACACTCAACTCACCATCACCATCCTCATCAACAACCATCTTATCTCATTTTAGCTCATCTCATTTGTGGCATGCTAGGCTAGGACATCCTTCATTTCAAGTAATTCAGAAAATCAAAGATTTGTCTTTCATTTCCAAATGTAATTCAGAACCATCTTGTACCATATGTCCATTAGCAAAGCAACATGTATTACCTTTTAACTCTAGCAGTTCTCATGCTTCTGAAATATTTGAGTTAGTACACCTTGATGTGTGGGGTCCCTATAAACAACCAACCATAAACAAATGCAAATATTTCTTAACAGTGGTTGATGATTTTTCAAGGGCCACTTGGACATATCTTTTACCAACCAAACAACATGTTTCATCCACCTTTCAAGCTTTCTATACCTATGTGTCAACACAGTTCAAAACAACCATAAAGAAAATAAGATCAGACAATGGGACAGAGTTCATAAATGACTCATTCAACACCTTCATTCAGTCAAAAGGCATCATCCACCAAACATCTTGTCCATACACTCCCCAACAAAATGCTAGGGTAGAGAGAAAACACAAACAACTATTAGAGATGGCTAGAGCTCTATACTTTCAAGGAAGTTTTCCTCTACACCTCTGGGGTTATTGTATTCTAACCTCCACATACTTGATCAACAGACTTCCATCAAGAGTAATTGATAATAAAAGTCCCTATGAAGTCCTCTATAACAAACCACCTTCACTTGATCATCTCAGAGTCATAGGATGCAAAGCTAATGCTTATAACCTTACCACAGACAAGTTTGCTCCTAAATCCACACCAACTGTTCTCATAGGGTATCCTCAAAATCAAAAAGGTTATTTGTTATATGACATCATCACTCATAAAGTTATCACAACTAGAAATGTCACATTTGATGAGCATGTTTTCCCCTTTCACACTCTCAATAATTCATCATCCTCACAAACTCAACAAGATCCTTTCACATCTCCATTACAATTCACTTCAGATCCACCATACACATTACACAACACCAAAGCCATTACACACAACACCACTTTCTCCTTCCAACTCACAACCAACCTCACCATCTACTTCCCCTGCTACATTAATTCCATCACCAATACCATCACCAGTTCACTCACCCACAGTATCACACTCATCACCTCATCCCACTCCATCATTTACATCAACCACATTACCACAACAGAATTCACCACCACCTCCACCACCACCACCTTTGAGACAATCCACAAGACTTAAAACTATTCCAACTAAATTAAAATCATTTCAATACCAACTTCCAAAATCTTTTATTCACAGTTTCACTACCAAACATCACACATTACCACAAACACTCACTGCAGCCTATGCAACAAAACATCATCATTCAAAATTCATAAACTACCTTAACTTAACACCATCATACATACATTCCATACATAATATCAGTACCATGCATGAGCCTCACTCCTATTTCCAAGCTTCTAAAAATCCTAAATGGATAGAGGCTATAAATAAGGAGATACAAGCACTTGAAGACAACAATACATGGACTTTCACCATTCTCCCTCCAGGAAAGTCTCTCATTGGCTGCAAATGGGTCTTCAAGATCAAACTAAGGGCAGATGGCACAATAGAAAGATTCAAAGCCAGACTTGTAGCTAAAGGGTACACACAGAAGGAAGGAGTTGATTTCAAGGAGACATTTGCTCCAGTGGCCAAGATGGTTACAGTCAGGACACTAATTGCCACAGCCATTCACCAAGGTTATCACATAGAACAACTAGATGTCAATAATGCATTTCTGCATGGAGACCTTAATGAGGATGTCTATATGGCTGTTCCACAAGGATATTCAAAAGAACTCCCCCCAAATACAGTCTGTAAGCTCAACAAGTCAATCTATCGTCTGAAGCAAGCCAACAGACAGTGGTTTGAGAAACTTACATCCTTTCTACTTCAATTGGGATTCAAACAAAGTCATGTGGATACTTCTTTATTCACCATTCAACATCAAGGTACTCTTACTTCTCTTCTAGTGTATGTGGATGATATCCTGCTAGTAGGAAAAGACTCAAACTTTCTAACATCATCAAGAAACATCTTCATCAGAAGTTTAGCATCAAGGATTTGGGCCCTATTCACTATTATTTGGGCATTGAGTTTCTAATAAATGCAAATGGAATGGCCATGACCCAAAGGAAGTATGCTTTAGAACTTCTAGAGAGTGCAAACATCTTGGACAACAAACCAATAACCACACCAATTGACCCAGTTCAGAAACTCAATGACACTGATGGTTATCTTCTTCCAGATCTATCTACCTACAGAACACTAGTGGGTAAACTGATTTATTTGACAGTTACAAGACCAGACTTGGCTTATGCTGCACAAGCACTCAGTCAATACTCACATAGCCCAAGATCTTCTCATTTTGATGCACTGATCAGGGTTTTAAGATACATCAAATTGTGCCCAGGTCAAGGTCTGTTTTTCCCTACAAAGAACACTCTACAACTCACAACCTATTGTGATAGTGATTGGGCAAGTTGTGCCACAACAAGAAGGTCAGTTTCAAGGTATGCTATCTTTCTTGGACACAGTCTCATTTCTTGGCAATCAAAGAAACAAACTGTGGTTTCTAGGAGTTCTACAGAGGCTGAGTACAGATCATTGGCATATAGTACCTGTGAGATTTCCTGGCTGAAATGCTTACTTATGGATCTACAAGTCACTGTCCCTACACCATCTCTAGTCATGTGTGATAATGCATCTACAATTGCCCTTGCTAAGAATCCAATTCACCATGCTAGAACCAAACACATAGAAATTGACTGTCACTTTGTGAGGGACAAGATCAAACAAGGTCACATTACCCCATGCTTTGTCCCATCCAGACTGCAAGTAGCAGATATTTTGACTAAAGGTTTGAGCAGGGTTCTACATTTCAATTGTTTGTCCAAGTTGGGCATATGTGATCCATACACATTGCCAACTTGCGGAGGGGATAAAGAAGCTAAAGGAACTGCAATACCAAACACTCCTTATGCAACTCAAACAACCAACTCAAACACTGCTCAAGTTCAAAGCTTATGCAGAATGTCTACACCTCCTAAGATGAAGCTTTTACTCAATAAGTGCTTGATTGAATTTGATAGAATGTATCTAGACTAGTTTACTGTTAGATTCATAGCTCAGTTATATGTTGTAACTACTATAAATACCTTTGTACTCTTCATTTCACAGTAATGAATTTCATTCACTTTTACCATTCCTCTGTTTTCTCTGTTTCTCAACAGCTACCAATCATAGAAATGTCAAATGTAGGCATATTCTAAACCCACAAACAGCGGTGGCTTTGTTCACGCATTCCCATTCCAGCACCATAGTACTTCACATTTATGAATCAAAAGCTCAACACGTTTATATGCATGTTCAAAGGTTGGTGGTTGCGTTTCAAAACAGATTATATATGTTTGCAGTTTACAAGTTTTGAATCTCGACATGTTTTCTGGAAACTATTCCAAAATTATGTTTTGTCATAAAAACTGCACATATTCGCTTCTTATAGAAAGTTTTGCCAAAAAAATTGATTTTTTGATCATTTGTGTTCCGCAACGCAAACCCAGTAAGAAGATCACCTTCCCCGAAATGATACGAAACACTATAATATAAATTTGTATTTTAGATTTAGGATCAAAGAGGAATATTGCAAATTTCATATTCTGAAGTTAAAACAAGCTTTTTATCAAAATCTGAAAATCGCCGCGTAACATAAACACCATAAAACAACCATATGGTATCGTCATGTTCATTGTCATGTCGAGTAAGTTGGTTTTGGCTACAATTATGGACAGGATTAACCAGTCTACACCCTTTTTGTCATGAAATTAACGGTCAGACTCGAGGACCATAACATAAACAAAAGAAACACTGATCGTGCATTAGCTTACAGATACAATGGTCCCATATATTTAAATTCGACCCAAAATGTCTATACTCATGTAGTACAAACATGAAAGTAAGTATAAACGAAGAATTAGCCGACGGGTTGATCCCTAACAACAAAACAAGATGTATACTCAGCGGTTTCATTTGGCCTTCTTTCTGGCCTGTGATTTGTCACTTTCGTATGGATACACTGGCGGGGCCATCCAGAGACCACACAGTATGATTACATGTATAGTAAGGAGCGTGATGGAAGAGTAGACCGTGGATGGGAAAATATTCCAGCAGATCTCCACCCCTGCAAACAGCAACAGCCTGCAAGACCATACCATATAAGCAAATTAGAATGACATGCACAAGGATTTATCGACCTAATGAGACTACCATTAATGAACTAAGATGGTCCATTGACTTACCGAACCATAGTCGGATAAGGTGTTCTCCATAAAAGATATGGTAAGCTACAGAAATACCTGCATAAATTTCCAAACACTGTCATTAGTACCCCAAAAAATAAATAAATAAAACACACACACAATTAGCATACCAGGAATAGAACTGATAGTGCAAAGATCGTGCACATACAATGCCAATAAAATTGCCGGTGAACATAGTCGTAACAATATCTGCATAATTTATCAACAGTTATGGTTAGTCAAGTATCACAAACGAAAGCATGGTAAAAGAAGGTTAACTTACGCTCGCTTTTGAGAAGCTTCAAACCAGAGCTAGACTTGTTACTTTTATCGAGAGGGAAAGAGCTTGTAATGCTGGTTTTGAGCTGCATTTGAAGGAATCTAGACCGTACGAAAGAGACTAATCCTCCTTCATGTCTGTAAAAGGGTAAACATAAGAGTTTTAAACGTTTAGTCAACGTGAAGACAAATGTTGGTTTCTCTCTCATTTAGCATAAGATCTCATACTTACTTGCACCATCTATAATGCGCAAAAATTACCAGACCACCGAGATGAGCAACTAGTAAGATGAGAGCAAACTCCTTTGACACAAAAATAGGTTCAGGAACAAATTTGAAGTTCACGGACCTGGTAAAAAGATGATATATCTAAAAGCAGAATTCCATATATTACGAAAAACATGTTTAAATGAGCATTTCGATAGTTTTGCAAATTTATGGGCTTAGAAGATTACCAAAAGTGGATAAAAACGCGTCCAAGATTGAAGGCTTTAGATAGATATTCAATTGGGTATGACCATAGAAATGGTAACCCCAACACAATCTGCATAATGAACACCAAAAGTTGGTAAAAGGATGGAAAAACTAATATTATGCATACAACTCATGGCAGTAAAACATTTCACAAGTGTTAATTGCTAATGGCCATACGTAACAGATTGATAATGTGATAAGATGAGAATAAACACCTGTACTACTGCTGCACCTGCTAGAGCTGATATCACCCCGATAATGTCCATAGCCTGTATTAAAAGCGATACACTGAAACAGATAAATTGTAGGTTGAGTAAATGACGAAATGCATGAAGGATAATACACAAACTTCAACAATCCTAAAGAATCTTTAAGCATACCTTAAGCATGAGAAGAAGCAAAGGCGGGGCATACAGAAGTACATTCATCTTCACCGAAACAGCTGCGCTGCAAAACAAAACAAAAACCCAAGTTGAACCTTATATTGCTTTGTTGATCTCAAAACATCAGGATGAATTTCTTTTTATCGGCTAAAAATAGAGAAACCTGAAAATTATTAAGCTTAGATGCCATTTCTGATAAAGGAGCGGAACCAAAGAAGCATGGAAAAGAGTCATGGCAAAGCAGTCATTGAAGAGACGTAGCACAAAGATAGAATGCAATCTTTTAGATAACGAAAGCAAAGCAAGGGCCCACCAAGGTAGCTGCAAGATAAACAGAAAACCACATTTTTAGTTACATATACTGATTGTACAGTCAATAATGAGCATCAAAATGCTTGCTTAAGTATCAACAGCTTGTAAATAAACAGAAATTGTTCATACCACATCAGTCTTCACATAAATGAATAGGACTATTCCAAGATTCACAATGTAGAGAAAGCCAAAGAGAATCTGAAATAACACAAAACATTATGAACCACTGATTAATACTTAGTTAGATACTGAAAACATAAAACGGCCCCATAAATTATCTGTAATTGACTGACTGTAAATATAGCTGCCAAGTTTAGATGAAAAGGTTTCACAGATCTATTTAGCCTCAAAATCTTTAAAACACGGATGGCATTTGCATAAAATACATTTACAAGTTCTAAATTACTTTAATATAGATACAGCTATCTCAAATCATCTAGAATATTGACTTACCTCTGGTATAAGAGTATAGCTGAACCACTTGCATCACACACATTTGAATCTAAATTGACTCAATTGTGCATTTCCTGAGCCCATAACCCACATACGCAATTTCTATTGTTTTGAAGACTACAAAAATATTTACCCTTGATTTAGTTTTTTACATGTTACCCATATAATCCTCTGAAACCAATACCCCTGTCCCCCGCATCCCATTAGGTTTGTTATTTTGATTAATTTGGCTACAAAACTTGAACCTTATAACCACTCAACATTATCATGCTACGATATAGTGACCCAGATTCCAATATGACAGGATTGACTAATTTGACTACAAAATTTGAACCTTATCACCAGTATTTGACATCATCATGATACGATATAGTGAACCAAATTCCAATAAATACGATTGGGTAACTAATGCTAAAAACAAACAAACTTTCAACTTTTTCGCTATTATACTCTTTAGCAGTGGTTTCGTGACTTCGTCCTTTAAACTTTTTCTAAAGTTAGATCCAACCTACAACTTCCACTATTTTATCGATCACATTCATGTCCCTAAACCTTTTCCGGTCATGCGAGAAAAACAGCTTAAATACGACCCAAACAAAGTCAAGAGACGTAAGAATTGAAAATGAAATTTTATGGCCTGATTTGAAGATGGTTGGTTTCAACCATTTTTAGCCCTACATTGCTGAAAACTAGTTCATCATATACCATCAACTTTCAATCATATGTATAGAAAAGGATAATGTAAAATGCTCATTGCAAGCGATTTAAATTAGTTCCAAATGCAAGTAAGAATTCACCTGAGCAGGATAGACTTGGCCTCCTGTAACATACTGTATGGCGGTGTATATATAAAGAAACCCAGCCGGGTACACCAATGGTCCAGTATCTCCTTTCAGATTGCTGTAATCTCTTTCTCCTTCAATAAATCCATTAACCTGTTTGGTCACTCATTTCAATCATCATTTTATAAAAGAGTTGCAAATAAAGTCTGGATGTCAGAACATTTACTTTCAATTTGCAAAACTGATAGCGAGTGTTTGGATTGCTAATTAAAACTGTTTTTCTGATTCTTACATTTCAATAGGCTTGATAACTAAGTTTGAGTTCTTCGATGGACTAAAACTGAAAATGACTATCTGACAATTTGAGATGAAATAATAAGAAATCTGTGTCTGACTACTTTGTCTTTAGAGTCCTCAAGTAATTGCAATGTCCAGATTCCAGACACTATTACGACGGCCTATCAGGTTATAGCGTGTTGCTACAGCAAAAAAGCATCCAAACAGATTATCCGATTTTGATAAAGTTTTAATGTCCCAAACACCACTAATTACGGTTACAAATCTCTCATTATTTACAGTTAAAAAGGGTTTGAGACTTGAATTGAGATAGGTGTCTATTCACTATCAATGAGTCCAGAGTGTTAGAACTGTAATAAAACTGAAAACAGACATCCAAACACCCCCAAAGCGTATTTGTAATCAATCTCTCCTGATAATACAAAACCTATATCAAATTCAGAATGTCGTCTAGATAAAAATGCACCTCTCTAGTGAACAAAAAGACAAGCTCTAAATGATTCATGTCATAAAATAGCAAAGTAAGTTCATAATGTTTATTGTGTAACTTATGAAACAATATGTTTTGATTCCATAACACGATCCATTTCAAGTACATTTATGTATCCACAAAAGTGTTTGAGTGACATTAATCCAGACAACATTTTAACTTCAAACATAATATAAATCTCGTATCATTATAAAAACTAACCACATCTATATACATTGGTAAACTCTAAAAAGTGCAATATTCACCATCACTCGGTCCTAATTCTTCGAATTGCAATGAAACTACAAACACACATCCAAACACCCCCCAAAGTGTATTTGTAATTAATCTCTCCTAATAATACAAAACCTATATCAAATTCAGGATGTCTTCTAGATTAAAATGCACCTCTTTAGCAGACAAAGAAAGACATACTCGAAAATGGTTTCGCAATATAAATTCTCAATGGTTATTGTGTATATTATCGCGATTTAGATGCACATAACCATTTCAGTTACATTTTTGTATCTATGAAAGTGACGAGTATATCAAAGACTAAATTCTATAACTTAGAACATAATATAAACGTCGTATCATTAAAAACAACTAACCTGTGACAAGTAAGCATCCCAATCAATCTTTGTATCTACAAATAATCCAAATTCAATCATTACAAAAATACAAATTAGTATAACTTAATAACAAAAATGTAACAAAGTTTTTTAAACTACTTACATGGAACATAGGCTATGATGAGAGCTGTAAGTACAGCATCAGCTAAAAGTAGAGCACAAGCGAAGGGTATTTTTGGGTTTTTGTAAATTTTTTGTATAAAATTTTGTGTTGGGTTTTTGTGTTTGGGTACGGGGCGGATCGCCATGGTTTGACGGGAGAGAGACCGGTGGGTGGGGTGGTGTAAAGATTTGGGAAAGTAGGTTGAGTTAGTTATGAAAATAGTCCTTTTAGTTTGTTTGAATGTTTTCTTGTTTAGTTTTCTAGAAAATGTTTTGCACTTGTCGTCCTTGTTGTCGTTACGGGTGTATAAGGCTGTCTGGTTGCGTGTAATGGTGACAAATATTATCGTTGTCAACTCAACGTCACATTATGTTTTTTATTTCACTACCAACATTACCATCTAACAGGTGTAATAAGACCACTAATTTCATCAACCAAATATACCCCACAAAAACCATCATCATACGCACAACTCTCTCCACAATTCAGTCTTGTAGAAGCTTGACTTGTGCTCAAAATCTGCCCAAGACACGTCTTTTTCATCCTATTACACCCAGCCTACGAGTGAGGGCGATGCAGAGTGGATAACCCCGAAGTGGTGGGATGTGATTACGTCATTACGGGAATGGTGATCTAACACGTACAACACGAGACCATGTTATTTTTCTTGTGAGTGGTGGTTACCTGTTTGGGATGGTTTGAGCGAAAGAAATTGGAGGCACGAAGATTACCGTGTAATGTATTTCGTTCAACTAAGAATTACAATAGAAGTTACCACGGATACAAGTTACAAATAAGTCATGATTGATTCACTTTAAGGATTACAACGGAAGTTGTCACAAACTCACGGATACAAATTACTGAATTACAAATACAAATAAGTCATGACTAATTCACTTTAAGGATTACAACGGAAGTTGTCACAGACTCACGGATACAAATTACTGAATTACACATAAGAATCATGGTTACTTGACTTGTTAGAAATCCATCTAATAGTAGCGAAAAATGGCACCCTTTTGAAGCACTTTGATGTGTTTTTTATAGCGTTTCCATGACACCCTTAAGTGTTGCACTCTACCTTTATATGTGGGGTGAAGTTTTACCGTTTAGAGTAGACGCAGGGTTCAGCATAGTGTGGATCAGAGTTTGGATTATTTAGCTCCACCGCACCATTTATCGGCTTCCATTTATACCAGTACAATGCGTCACATAAAATTACTAGTCTTAAAAACAAATAATTAATCAGTAGCTGAAAATGATTACTATAAAGATGTATTGTCAAATATATGATATGATATTATCTCATATAAGATGCTAGGTTACTGGACTAATCTTCGTTGTGTAAATAGCTTATGAACTGAAGCTTATGACCCGTAAAGGATTTTCCTTTTCATATTTTTCATACTGTTTTTCCTTCGTAGTATTGCTAGAGAATGTCATCGTACTGACATTGAATATTCGTTATTCATATCAGTTTTTGTGTCGACTGCGTTGACCCGATAAAAACATGACAATATATTACAACCAGGGTCGTCCTTGATTAAATCCCGATATTTTATATCAATACAGTACACATTATAGATTTGTAGAAGTCCATCAAGGTAAAAAAGATGAACTGCAACCATTATACTACATGGTACTACAAGGCAACACATATTTTACTCAACTTTATTGTCTGTATCATAGACCATTAAAAACACACAAAACAAGAACTTCCTTTTATAGTACAAAGCCACAACTTTTATCTACGTACATCAAACTACAAAGTATAAGTTTACAAGTGTTAAAAGCCCACACCAAACCATACAAAGCTTAACCAAATCACCCGCAGTCCTATTAACCTTCCCAAACATCCTATAACAATTAAACATAGCCGCTATTTGAGCCAAACACACAAATAACCCAACTTTTGCCGCATTCATTTTGAAAAATATTGGGTCCCACAACAAGCTCAAACCGAGCTGGGCCAAATAGGATCCCATAGCAGACGGGTTCTCATGGAACCCGCCTTCGGCCCAAACGAGCCAAGCTGACAACCCCATAACAAAAGCTGAAGTTAGACAAGTTAGATGCAAGGCCCATATAGGTGGGATAAAAAAGGGCTTTTGGGTAGTTGTATAGTTGTTCCATCCGAACATTGATATGTTCGTAAATGTTAGCGCTAGCGGTACTGCTAGCGCTATGGCAAGCGACCTGATGCCACGTCGTGGCATCGAGGTACGTTGTTGTGGATTTTTGGATTCGGTGTTTGTGATGTTGTCATCTTGAGATGTTATTGGGGAGTCGTCTTTGGTTCGGTGTCTTAGTTCTTGTGTAGTGGAATCCATTTTGTTACGAGAGACTTTTGGAAATAAGTGGATATGTGTTACGTATTTTATACTAGTTTGTTTTAGCGGGAAGATGTGGAAAGGTGTGACACGTGGCGATAGATGGTGAGGTATGGTTATGACACGTTGACTACTACAGTGCCACGTGTATGTAAATATGATGTGGGCAAGTAGTCTATCCCTTTAAGTCGACCACAAATATCTTGAGTAAAGATTAAGTCGACCACAAATATCGTGAGCATGTTTCAAGATGTTTTCACGGAGAATAAAGTATAGGTTTTTTAGAGCTTTAAGCCTTTAATAGTAGTCCGTTAATCTGAGTGGAAAATATTCGGCTAACAAAGTGTTTGCATTTTCACATAAAGTGATTGTTAGAACAAAGGCATCCTGGTAGTATTTGAATGACTCAAGAATGGGTTCAAGCTTTGCTTGAATACATGTAGAAATTTGTGAGATATGTGAATTAGGTTGTAAAAGTTTGTTAGTTAAAAAAAGGGAGTGTTAGAACAAAATTTTACTTGTTTTTGTTTTTTGAGAGAAAAAAACAAAAATTTTAAGATGTTAATGAAAAACTTGTTAAAAAAAGTGAGTGTTAGAACAAAATTTGACTAGTTTTTCTCTTTTGAGACATAATAACAAAAAAATTACTCCGTAAGATGTTAATGAAAAACTTGTTGCAAGAATATGGAGTACGTACATGACAAAAAGATAAAGACGGCATTCATTAACACAATGTCTATCGAGGTGGTCCTTCGGGCAGGAGAAAATAAATAACTAAAAAAAAAAAAAAAAAAAAAAAAAAAAAAAAAAAAAAAAAAAAAAATCTTGACTATTAAGAAAAAAAATGAGAAAAAGGTATGTTAAAAGTTTTGGAAAAAGTGATATGTAGACCAATTGAACTATACGCTTACATAAAAATACCAATGTTTCGGGTTTCAATACATTCATCACTCTATTTTATCATCTCTTTTTAAGTAGAAACATACGATGTCTCATTGTTTGATTGTAGGGGTGTAATCGAGGCGAGCCAAGCCCGAGCTCATCAAGATTCGAGCTCGTCGTGAAAAATAAAAGGTTGACTCGAGCTCGGCTTAATTGTCCGTCAAGCTTTAATCATTCAAGCTAGAGCTCAGCTTGAATAAGATACGAGCAAAGCTCGAAATTATATATATAAAAAGCTCAACATGTGCCAACTAGTATTTGCAGCTGAACTGAGCTCGAACAAAACAGCAGATACATACCATTCTGTGTCAAAACGAATTGCAAATCGCAGTTGCCACAATAATATTCAAATCAGCCCTATTTACATATATAAAAATAGCTATTTACATATATAAAAATAGTATGAAAATATATTTATACTAAAGCTCGAAAAATTTGATAACTGCTTGAGCCGAGGTATCAAAAGTTCGAGCAGTAATGATGGCTTCGCCCGGGTTCGAACCGGAGACCTTCAGTGTGTTAGACTGACGTGATAACCAACTACACCACGAAACCATTTTGTTATTCTTCTCTCCTTTTTTGCTCATCTATACAAATTTTCACACACTTTCATTTTGGCGGCAAAATGTCACAGTAAAAAAATTAATTAGGGCTCATAAAATCTCTCCCCCCTTTTATCCATCAAACATATTCCATTTCATTCAATTGAAGAGCTGATTGATTCGGATGGAATCATCAGCGTCGGTTATTAAGCCGATAAACAAGAGCGCAATCCACAGAATCTGCTCAGGTCAAGTGATATTGGACCTGCCGTCAGCCGTTAAGGAGTTAGTTGAGAACAGTTTGGATGCAGGCGCCACGTGTATCGAGGTTTCGTTAAAAGAGTATGGCCAGGAGTCCTTTCAGGTTGTTGATAATGGCTGCGGCATTTCGCCCAATAATTTCAGGGTACATTTATTATTACTCGAGTCTTTGTTATACGAGTATATTATTTGCTTATTTTTGTAACAAATGCAGATAATAATTTGATTATGCTTAGGGGATGTTTGGGTTAGCTTATTTATCTGGCTTATTGGCTTATTTGAACATGGAAAAAGCTCATAAGCCCACTCTTTAGAGCTTATTAACTTGAGCTTATTGGTCTTAGCCAATAAGCTGAAGATGATAACGTCATAAGCTCCAAAGAGTGGGCTTATCGGCTTTTCTATATTCAAATAAGCCCATAAGCCAGATAAATAAGCTAACCCAAACACCCCCTTATATGTGGGCTTATGAGTCTCAATTTTATGCAAGGTTATTAATAGTGTGAGGCGTGGAGTGGTGGCATGGCCAAGCCTCAAGCAGTGAGCATTTTAAGGCGGCAAAAAGTATTTATAGATTTATATCATATTCTATACTTATATGAGTTACGAGTGATAAACATTAGTAAATGCAAGCCCAAGTCCCAAATATTACTAAATCCACTAAACGGTTCAAAAAAAACTCGCCACGCCTTGCGCCTTTGCGTGCCTTTTCACGCCACGCCTAGAGCCGACGCCTTGGAGTATTTTCGTAACTTTGAGGCCACACATTGCGCTCCTTTTAGAGCCCTGATTTTATAACTTTTGGGCTCATATAAGTTCATCTATAATAATAACCTTATATAAGCTCAGGAGTTTCAAAATTAGCCAGAAAATTGGGGCTTTTGAAATATAAACAGAAACACAAATAAGCTCATAAGCCCACATATAAGCTTAAACAAACACCCCCTAAATATCAAATTAACAATACGAAATAAGCAGCTCTTTACCTGCTTGTGAAAACTTAGAAAGTGTTTGGATGGAAAACTGCTTTAGATTAAAAGTAAAATAAAATATGGAGTAGTACAAAAGCAGAAAAAATAAGCACTCTCTGAGGTGTACTGAAATGTAATAAGTTTAATTTTTGCTTAAATAAGGTTCCCAAATACCATAATAAACAACTTTCAAGCTTATTGCATTTTGGTATAACCATCAAGTCTTAGTGGAGTGTTTGGATTCAGACAAAAAGGTAATGTTTATCAGCTTATTTAAGTCAAGGAGTTTTCGTTTCACATCCGCACCTTTTTCCTCCATAATAAAAATTGTAAACAGCTTATTGAGTTATGATGCAAAGTCTAAACACCATTTTCCTCAAAGTGTGTTGTAAGCTAAAGTTAGTAAGCACTTTTGTAGAAAAGTGTAACTTGATTAAACAAGCAATTCCAAACAATCTATAAATGCTCGATAGTTATTAGTTTGAACTGATTGTATAGGGAAAATGAGGGTCATAATTATCAATTTAATACGAGATTGTTTGAAAAGTAATCAATTCAAGCTGCCAAGATAGTAAGGGGATAATTATCCTTTGTTTACGCTATCTATCCCTAGTGGTTTATAATATAGTATAAATATTGTGATTGCGTGAGTGAAGTTTCTTGATATTGTTTGATTGTCTCTTATTTATGGTAGGTTCTAGCGCTTAAGCATCATACGTCGAAATTGTCAGATTTTCCTGATCTTCAATCGTTGACAACTTTTGGGTTTAGAGGGGAAGCTCTTAGTGCTCTGTGTAACTTAGGAGAGTTAACAGTCGAAACAAGAACTAAAAACGAGAAAGTTGCTACACACTTGACGTTTGACCGTTCTGGTTCTCTTACCGATGAGAAAAAGACGGCTCGACAAGTTGGCACAACTGTTACAGTGAAGAATTTGTTCTCAAACTTGCCTGTGCGATGCAAAGAGTTCCATCGCAACATTCGGAAGGAGTATGGAAAGCTGATCTCCTTACTGCAAGTGAGTTATTCTTGTCAAGTCTTTATTTGTAGCTTAGTAACGATATGTATTTGAGAAGTCTGCCTTATCCACTTAAAATTTTTTTGTATGCATATTTTGCTTGTTGCGTTTCACTACATATAGCTTCATTTGGGAAAATTAATTATAGTTGTTAATGATTCTGTCACTTTTCTTGATTTATGATCGTCAAGCTTTTGAAATTATTACTATCTTGATGCTCATGGCTTTCGATTTTCTATATATCTTGTTTATCTTGCATAAAATAGAAATGTCAATTTAGATGGTATAGTTATAGATTTTAAGTCTACTATCATGTTAAGCTAACGATATAAAAAAGAATAAGGACTCCGCATGTGCCGCATAAGAAACGTGAACTGTTGTTGAGTGTTTCTTGCTCTCTGTTAAAATGTACATGAAAGTATATTGAGTATTGATGAATGTTGTAAGTTGAAACTATATTGTAGTTAATTTTTCAATCTAGTTTTACATATTATGAAAGGGATACGGCTATCTGTAATCTCATTAGAATTTCTGGATTATGGGAAATCTGTAGGTGAGGGTCATGTTGTTGGTCTAGTAGGTTAAATTGTCTTATACAATTGTCTATTAGCTCATTTTATGCCTCATTTTCATAATTAGTTTTAATTACCATTCCAGGCCTATGCTCTTACTGCAAAAGGGGTTCGATTGGTTTGTACAAATACGATTGGTAAAAATAAAAACTCAGGAGTACTCAAAACACAAGGAAGTGGTTCCCTCAAAGACAACATCATTACAGTGTTTGGCATGAACATTTTCAACTGCTTGGAGCCCGTGAATCTGTTCATATCAGACACTTGTCAGGTGGATGGATTTCTTTCTAAGGCTGGTTATGGTAGTGGACGAAATATAGGTGATCGACAATATTATTTTGTAAATGGCCGACCTGTTGACATGCCAAAGGTCAGCAAGCTTGTGAATGAACTGTATAGATCTGCAAACTCAAAACAATATCCAATCGCGATCATGAATTTTGTTGTTCCGACCAATGTTTGTGATGTCAATGTGACCCCAGATAAAAGAAAAATCTTTTTCACGGATGAAGGCTCACTTTTGATGTCGTTAAAAGAAGCTTTATTGAAGATTTATTCCCCAAATCTTGCTAGCTTCTCAGTACAAAAATCTGAGGGGCTAAGTCAGGAGGGAAAAAATTCTAAATGTTGTTCTCAAAATGAAGAGTCTTTTTCACCGTTCTCACTAAAGCAAGTATCACCCGATGACAGTGATAGTAAAAAAGATGCATCCGGTGAGAAACAACCTCAAGAGACCTTAAAATCCTCACCTGATGTTAATTTGGTTGATGTTGAGGATTACAGTTTATCAAAGAAAGACTTCACACTTAAAGCTCACAACGTGAAGAAAGATGACGCCTTTTCTGGGAGCTATAGTAGGAAACATACCACCATCAGCAACAACTCTTCTTACAGTCGACAGGTGTCATCATACAACTCAACAATGCAGAAAAATGTTGAAGGAACAGATTCGCCTCATTCTTCAGGTCGTGTTCAATCACTGCTTACATCTTTTGTTACTGTAAACAAGAGGAAGCATGAAAGCATCAGCAATCCGTTATCCGAGGTCCCAATTCTTAGAAATGGACCTACCCTTCTTCAATCGGTTACCAAAAATTTAAATGCACATTTTAAGCTTGCAAAATCTCCAGTTACCAATCACGTAGTTGGTGGTTCTGATGAAAGTGACAGGAATGAGTCAAAGCCTTTAAATCGTACCCTTATGGATGAAGACTATGATGTATTAGATGTCTCTCCCGTTAAAGCTGTTAAAGACTCCGGAAAGTTTGATGAGGTATGTCAAAGTTTAAGATATTATGGTTTAATTTTGGAAATTTATCTAATTGACTTTGGTGTGTTACCTACTACATATTATACCTATTTTTCATGTATATCTGTAAAGCGGAATTGTATTTCCTCCCAAGAAATCTTCCATGGGTATGACAGTTGGTAAGAACGTCAAATTACATTAAGAAAAAGAATAAGTGGATTACCTCAATCCTAAAATGACTTTGTAATTCGCAAAATAATAGTGAAAGACACCTAAAATCACAAACATTTTGCAAATGTCAAGTAATGCACAAGATTTTTTGAAAAGTACTTTTCAAATGTTTTGAATATTGGCTAGTTTTTTTGTATAATGTTTTTTTAAAAAGAAGCTGGTGCAAATTATATACAAATTTTGCGATTTTTAATGGTACTTCAGAAAATTAAGCGGAAAATCTGGAAAAAATCAAGTTTTTGACGATTTTCAGTGATCTGCGAATTTTAGGTGTTTCACAAAATATATATTTTCTAAATTATTACGATCATTTTCAGATATACACGAGATGTGGGTATAATTACTAATAGGTCCCACACCAAAAAGTCATTTAGGTTATTTCCCCGTAACATTTTCATCTATATTGTTAAGTTACACCTCAACTATATAAGGTTTTGGATACTTCTCTTTGTAATAAATCTTTGGTGGAAAGTCACATGAACTTATCATAAGAATTATAAATGTATGCTGATCATTGAATTGACATATTCATGCATTTGGAAATTTGAACAGAATAAAAATCAAATACCTCTTCATTACTTATTGTTATCTTATACTCTATCTTGCTTCCTATCCAGGACCCAATAACAATAGAAAAACCTGCACCTGTTTCAGAATCAGTGTCAGATCCTACATCTCCCGAGAAAACCAATGACGCCTTAGAATTAATTGACATTTCTACTCCACCAGACTCTTCTCAGCCAGCTTTAGATGCACCAGATCCTTCTCGTCCAAAGATGTGTTATTCCATGCGGTTTAGTTTTGAGGAACTAAAGAAGAAGAGACAGCAGAAATTATCAGCATTTCAAGCAAGCAAAAGCACACCTAAAATGTCACCAGCTAAAGGGTATGCAACCTTAAATTTCTGGTGGAAAGGATTTACGAAGCTCCGCTTTATGACGGTTTCTTGTTATTTACATACAGATGTTATGCCGATGCAACATTGGAACATTCTCAAGTGGTAAAAGAGGATGCTAAGGCAAGAGCGTTATCTGCTGCAACAAGTGAATTGGAAAAACTATTTAAAAAAGAAGATTTTGGTCGCATGAAGGTTGTTTATCGTACCTGCTTGTTTAAGTGTTAACATTTGAGCTAGTCAGAATAAAATATGTCATAAGTTAGTTGTTTCTGTTTTTTTCTAGGTTATCGGGCAGTTCAATCTTGGATTCATCATCGGGAAGTTGGACCAGGACCTCTTTATAGTGGATCAGGTCTTGCATCTGTACCATCTCTCTATACTTAATCTTACCAAAGGGTCTAACAATATAGAATACCATATCTTATTTTAAGATTGTCCATTGCACAACTTTCTAGCTTGTAGGATAAATATCTTATTAGCTGACAGTTTAAATCTTTTATCTTATCAGCATGCTGCAGACGAGAAATACAATTATGAGCATTTATCACAGTCCACCATCTTGAACCAACAACCTTTGCTGAGGTGAGGAATCTAATTGATATTAGATGCATGAATATTGTTGTCTAAAATCTGAAAGGTACCTTTATAGTTATTTGATTCTGGCTGCTTTTTACTTGGCAGTTAGCATTCGTGTATATTTCTTTAATAACATTGTATTTGACATGTATTTGTTCTATGTGATATAAAAGGCCAATCTTGGTGGAATTATCTCCTGAAGAAGAAGTAATCGTCTCGATGCATATGGATACAATCAGGTGCTTATTTTGCAGCTTCTGCTACGAACAATAATAATCTTTTTAAGGATTTAACATTTTATTTTTAATTTGATTCTGACAGTACTAAAAATGGAATCCTGTATTCATTTAGAATTTAAGATTTCGCTTTCTCTTCGATTCTGACAGTACTCTTCTCTTATAACTTCCAGGAAAAATGGGTTTTTATTAGAAGAAGATGTGAATGCTACTCCTGGGCACCGTTATAGATTAAAAGCCGTCCCATTCAGCAAAAACATAACTTTTGGTGTTTCAGGTAGTGTGCATCCTTGAAATCTTGTACTTATAGTGGCACTTGTAACTGTTTCCTACTATCATGTTCCCTTGCATAATGGGTATTTTTTGCGGTTGTTGAGTCTAAATACATTTTACATTAGTTATATGTCAATCTTTCCCTAATTTTTTGTTTATAGTTTATGTTTGACTGTTTGAGTATCATGTATTTGTTCTATTTTGCAGATGTGAAAGAGCTCATATCTATCTTGGCAGATAGTGAAGGAGAATGCTCAATGATGGGTACTTATAAGATGGACACTGCTGATTCAGTCTGTCCTCCAAGAGTACGTGCAATGCTGGCATCACGTGCCTGCAGATCATCGGTTATGATTGGAGATCCACTTGGAAGAAACGAGATGCAAAAGGTAGCTTTCTCTTCCTTCTTCTAAGTTAGAATTCAGTACTTTGTTTTGGCTTAAGATTTATATTGTTTTGTTTCTGCATTTAATATTTTAATCGTTTCGGCTTCTCAACTTTAGCAAATTTGTTTCTGTGGTTTTTGTGATTGTAGATAGTTGCACATTTGAGGGGTCTAAGATCACCATGGAATTGTCCACATGGAAGACCGACAATGCGTCACTTGGTGGATTTAATGACTGTGCATAAACAATATAAATATACAGATGAAGACGATTCAGCCTTGTGACTTTTCAAACATCTTTTATCCAACCATCTGTGTACATTCTTAGCTTAGCGCCAGAGAAACTATTGAGGTCGAGCTTTAATCCTTGGATTCAGGAAGTCTAGCTTTATGTTAGTGTTGATGTTTGATCTTTTAGCCCTGCTACAATTTGTAAATAGTAATTAAACTTTTGTTTTGGCTAATCATGGGCCATATGCCTTTTTAGAGATTTAGTTTTGAATAACATTGATCAATTTCAACATTTTAGTGATTAAATCCGTACGTGTTCTAACTTACTTAAAAGCAGGCGGCAGATTTAGCTTGGGGTAGTGTAGGCATTAGCAAAGGTTTTTAGTTCTGCAGTTCGTAGTGCAATTTATTAAGAGAAATTATGGTTTCTTGACTATTTGCTCCTGTAAAACAACTAAGGAAGGTGGAAAATAGTATAGAAACTGGGGTGTGTTTTGACTTTGGACCCCTGTTATATACTTTTAGAATTTTTCATTTTATTTTATTAAACAATTTATTTTTGAGTTTTACCCAGAAAAAAAAAGAGTTAACTAGGATAACTTGAATCGAGCTGTCCAAGAAATCCAAAACTCAAGATGACAAACACTAACTTGTCCATTTTTTGGATTCCTAGTGATCTTAGCTTGTCGATTACTAGTTACTACTTTCGTCGTCCTGTACAATTATGACAATTTGCATTAATAAACTAACATCTTTTACATTTTTTAAAACGTTTAGTTATTTAAAATAAAGTCTCATTAACCGTAGTCTTATGAGTTATGTTTAAACATTTTATAAAACAATAAAAACAACAATCAATTAACAACAAAACTTTCTTGTTTAACTATCACTTTTTGCGTTTAAAATGATTGATTGTGTTTTGTGTATAACTAAGAAATATATATGAGTTTATTAAGTGTACATTTTATATTAGTGAAATATATAAATCATAAGTAGGGATGGCAATGGGCGAGAAAAAACCCACAACCCGCGGGTACCCGCTATAAATTGGTGGGTAAACGCGTCAATTTTCACCCACGGGTGGGTCGTGGGTGAAAATCTATACCCATCAGTGGGTGGCAGGTGGGTGACGGGTGAGGTATACCCATCGCGGGTAAACCCATGTCACCCAGTTAAAATACCCACAGGTATACCCGTCAAAATACCCGTGAGTGTACCCATAAACCCATGTTAAATTAATTACACTAATTAAAATATTTATGATGTTGTAGGCATACATTTAATAGTTACCACCAAGTTTCAAGAAAACACATTAACCTAAAAGTTTATTTGAGTTTCAAGACTAAAAAAAGAATATTAAAGATCAAATAATCAAAGTTGTATTTCGCAAATTGATTGGTGTCTTGTTACGCAGTTTCATAGTTAGTTTTCATATCATCATCGTTTTGTAATTTTGTTACATAACACAAACCCATGGGTTTACCCATGGGCGACAAATACTTGCGGGCAAGGGCATGGGTAGAAAATTGTACCCATTGGTGGGTGACGGGTGGGTGATGGGTGAGAAAAAAACTACGTGGGCGGGTGACGGGTTAGAGGTACCCGTGCCCATTGCCCACGGGTGTCATCCCTAATCATAAGAGCATCCACAATGCTTCTAAAAGACTTTTGGGTTTTGCCGCAACATTTTCTAATTACTTATATTATTTTATGCTTTCTAGTTTCCAAATAAATAGAGTCGACAAACGTGTGTGTTAAGCTCCATTATTTATTTATTTATTTTTGAAAAGAGATTAAACAATTGCAATTAAATAAACTTTTCTTTGATAGAATTAAGGGTTAAATAGACAAAGAAGTTACTAAAATTTATAAAAATGTTCGTCTAAGTTATTATAGTTTAAAACGTTACAAACAAATTACTCAAGTTTACTGGTTTATCAGCTGGGTTACTAAAGTTTCTAAAATGTTACAGTAGGGTTACTCCCAAGATTGGCAACCGGTTGATAGCCGGTATCCCAGCCTAAAACATACTCCTTCTCAAAGAAGTTACTAAAGTTTGAGAAAAGTTCACCTAAGTTACTAAAGTTTCAAAACTGTCATCTAAGNTTATCAGCTGGGTTACTAAAGTTTCTAAAATGTTACAGTAGGGTTACTCCCAAGATTGGCAACCGGTTGATAGCCGGTATCCCAGCCTAAAACATACTCCTTCTCAAAGAAGTTACTAAAGTTTGAGAAAAGTTCACCTAAGTTACTAAAGTTTCAAAACTGTCATCTAAGTTACTCAAGTTCACCACCTTTTTTTTTTTTTTTAGTCGATTTTGTAATAACTATGATACATAATTAAAAAAAGGTAAAATCCATAGATGTACTAACTGAAGTGATTCATTATACATAACCAACTAACGAAAATACCATTATAAACACAGAAAATTTTCACGTTTGGCCCCTTTTGTTGCAGAATCTTGCACCGTCTATCCTTTTGGCCAACGAACGTTTGTAATTATTTTTCAAAAATTTTGGTTTATATGTTTTCATCCGCTATTTATCTGTTTTATACGTTTGTATACCTTTTGTGCGTTTTTATACGTTTTTGTACATTTTTATACTTTTTTGTACGTTTGTGTACGTTTTTTACGCTTTTCTATGTTTTATGCGTTTTTTTTTTAATCTTTTATTTGTTTTTGCATTTTTCTACATTTTTATGTGTTTTTTTTACATATTGTACGTTTTTACACATTTTTATCCGTTTTATCTGTTTTTATCCGTTTGTACAGGAAACTGAATGATAGTTCACCTGTCTGTTATCACAACAATCCAGAATTAGACATTAGTGAACGGGAATACAAACCCATTATCCGTGTTAACTATAGTAACTTAAGTGAACATTGCCTAAAGCTTTAGTAACTTATGTGAACATTTTCTCAAACTTTATTAACTTATTTGTCTATTAACCGATAATACATCAGTGCCACGTAGGAATTTAACGGTAGTAATAAAACTAAGACAGTAACTTATGTAACCGGTGGGAAAAAGTTGAGTAACTTGTTTGCAACGTTTTAAACTATAGTAAATTAGGCGAACCTTTTCCCAAACTTATTTGTATATTAATCATAGAATTAAAGAATTAATTAAAATAATAATTTAGTAATAATCTGTGACGGTTAACAGCAAAATCCTACAAATTGTACTTTAACTCGTACTTGCAAACATTCCCACATTCCCCACCCACAAACACAAAAACAAAAACAAAACAAAAAGCCTTTTTCATTCCTTTGATCTTCAAATAATTCCAGTTTTTTTATCTTCCCACATTACTGTAAGTGTCATGTAATTAAATAAATAAATTCAGTAGATCTAGCGTTCACATGCTTCTGTACAGCCTGTATTAATATGTTTAAACCAAACCCGTTGACTTAAAAACATATTTTTATTTTTTGATCGCAGGTTTGTGTTACATTCTGAATCCTAGAAACATGGTATGTTGTTATTTTCTGCAAATTATCTTTTGTTTTAGAATAATGGTTTTTTTAATATGTTTGTTTTTGTAACAGCTTCCTTTATCTTTGCTAAAGACTGCACAAGGACATCCTATGGTATGATTCTTTTCGGGTTTTATCGATTTATATGCAGTTGCTTATTTGCTTATAACTGTTTTGATGGATCATGTAAAAACTTTTGTGGGTGTTAGTGATTGATTAGATTATATATAGACTACTCATCGTCTAACTATTTGCGAATGATAAGAAAAAACAATAAGACTATACGCAGTTTTAACCAATAGCTCCCTTGGTTTTTAGTGTTTGGGGTACACTATCTGATTACACGTAGATGTCATGTGACTAGTTTTGATAATTAGTTTAGGAGTGGCTCCAACAAAAACCGATAGTCATTAACTGATTATTTAGGAGTCATTGTATACTTTGTTTTCGAACAGAAGTCACTCTATATATACATAGGTTCTTAAATTAAACAAATCTTCCAAACACTCAAATAGCTTATGATCTGATTACACGGCTTTGAACAAGATGAAGCACATCCAAACACTAGTTGCAACACATCTCGTTACAGGGATTTATGTTATTGTTGTATAGTTCATATCGCATATATGACTTTCAGAATGTAATGCCACCTAATGTTGGGCTTAAAAGGATGATTCTTATGTGGCTTTCCATCTTTCTTATTGTGCAACAGTTGTTGGAACTGAAAAATGGTGAGACATACAATGGGCATTTGGTTAATTGTGATACGTGGATGAACATCCATCTCCGTGAAGTTATCTGTACCTCAAGGGTATAATATTAACAGCATATGTGTATCTTTATATGATATTGTTTTTACACCATGATTGCATTCAATTTTGTAATGTTTATTCATGTAGGATGGGGATAGGTTTTGGCGAATGCCTGAATGCTATGTTCGTGGTAATACAATCAAGTATCTTAGAGTTCCAGATGAGGTAAATTTTAATGTCATTTATTTAATTGCTATCACGCTAATGGTTATACCATCCTTTGATGTATCGTTGTTTTGTACACATGATTATTCCTTTATTCAAGCTCTAAATGAGAACGGTTCGCATTGAGTAGGAAAGTATTAGATGCTTGAAGTTGAAATATCAAAAGATATTAAACTAATTTACCAAGCAAAAGAGAGCAGTTGCAATACTTGTATTGTATATCACTGTTATATGTATATAAGAGAATATAAAAAAGAAGCACGGAAGAGATTCAATCTACAAACAAGAATACTTGCACTCAAATTGAACACATTGATGGAATAAGTCAGTTTAGGATGTGGGATTCATTAAAATAACATTCTGGGCGATTTTCAACTTGCTTGACCCATCTGATATATGTTAGGCACATGTGACTTACTAGAGTTCAAATTATGGTATGAAATGGCTACTTCTGGCTATGCTCTACAATTAAGTGAGTAAATAGGACCCGTTAATGATAGTGATATTCATCATGAGTCGTGACCATATAATAGTCGTTATATTTATATTTAGCTTTATAAGTAGATTATAGTGTACTCTCGTCACTAGATGCTATTGGTTTCTAGACACATGCATTATAAGAGAGCACGGTGCAAGGACTTTTGGCACGCCATTGGGGTTTTTTTTTGCCCAATGGCGCTGCCGTTTTGCACCATCACAGGTGCCATTCGCTCACCATTGATGTCCTCGCCGGCCAATTCACACCCGTTGTTGGGTTCCTTTTTTTTTTTTTTTTTTTTTTTTTTTTTTTTTTTTTTTTTTTTTTTGTGAGGGGTATTTTTGGTTGTGTGTTATGGGACCCACATGCTCCAATAACAATTATAGTTGGGGAGTGTGTTTTAGTTATTGTGGTGCTATTGGAGTATTGGGTGTGCGCTGAGGTGGCACACCAATAACAGTTATTGGTGCACCACTGCTCCTAGCACTATAAGGTGAAAGATATCTGATGCGGGGATTTTGCAGCCCCTTGGTTAAGTGTGCTTGTTGGTTCCATGTTTGGTCATGTAGTCGTTATACTTAGATGTTGATTTTAATCCAAAGCTTATAAATTAAAAGATGGCCGTGACATGTATAAACCAAGAGATTTTAAGGCCTTCTCAGTTCTAACCAACAGTGCCTAACGTTCCTCTCTTGTAGAATCATGTTTTTTTTTCAATTGATTTGTAATGGTTTCATATATTCTATACATTTTTTGGGGGTCACTTATATTTCTGCACACATATCTAACATTTTTGTTTCCCTTCAACTTTATAGGTTATTGATAAGGTTCAAGATGAGAAGAGTCGAGCAGGTATAGTCAAATCTTTCCTTAGATCCATTCTATACGAGAGCATCAGATATCTCAACTATGTAATTATGATTTTAATTTCGTGTATTGCTATTGCAGACAGGAAACCTCCTGTAGTGGGACGTGGCAGGGGAAGAGGTAGAGAGGATGGCACCAGTGGGCGACTTGCAAACGAAGGAAATGGTAGAGGAGGTCGGGGCAGGGGTGGGCCTGGTGGCAGGACTGGTGGGGCCAGAGGTACTTAAATCAAAATTATTATTCATTGCTTTCCTTTTTCTAATTAATCCTATTGAAGCTAGTCTTTACACAGAGCGGTTTGGTTCTTGAAACAGGTGGAGGGCGTGGACGTTATTAACAAGTAGAGGTCTAAAACAACTATCGAGTGCTGCTTTTGCCACTGTTTTATTAGGCGTATAGCGGACCCAACTATTGTATGCAGTTGAATTTGGAAGAGCCATTTTTAATGCTCAGTAACTTTCTTGTAGCTTGTTAAAAATGCTCCTTTTTTTGGATGGGGCGAGCAAGCTTTTTGGTTATTTGAGACAGAATTTTAGCTTCTGCTTTAAAAGTTTATTTGGCTGAAAGAGATCATTCTCGTACTTGACACATNTATTATTATTATTTTTTAACACTGGTAGCAGAACTAATGTAGTTGCTCTAAATGCAACGGTACACAAGCATATTAGATTGTAACAGAAAAGTTTGCAAAACCGAGAACAGTACTCGAATCGGAGAGAAATGAACTGATTTAGAACCGGATCAGTCCCAAATTGGCCGATCAACCTTTTGGCCGGACTCACTAGAAACCTTGTTAGACCCTTTTCTGAGAACCTGTTTTCTGGTATAACTGAAACCGAGTACGCGATTCCAGGTTTTGTTAGTACAGTATTCAGACTCTTACTCTAAATGGTTGTAAAAGAGTAGTCCTTGATATCGGGCTTGTATAGACTTCTAATGGGTCTAATAAGTTCCAGTCCATTTATTATGAGCTTTCGTGTCTTGTTTTTGCTGACTTATTTCAACTTTCAACTTAAAAAATTTTATGCCACCTCAACAGTTTATTGTACCCTTTCTAGTTATCGTTTCTCTTAAAGTACTACTGTAATTTGTTGACTTATGAGGTTTTCTAAAACATTTTTTCCTTCGAGAAGGTTACGAATTGTATTAGAACCACACAAATCGCACACAAGTGGAAAATCGATATCACGTACAGTCCAAAATTTAATTCTAAATATCTAATAAAAATGGTTTATACAAAAAATTCGGGAAGTGTCAACTCCAAGTGATGAAACTTTAAGTTGAATAAATTCTTAATAATGGCTTTGTTTGGTTACGATGTGTCATTTTAATCACTTCCATCTTTGCAAGTGGGAATAAAAATCTCGGGAACCAATTTCCATCATGCTTCCAATAATGAAATTTGAATGGCCAGTACTAGAAACGTATAACAAAAAAAGATATGGAATCGAATTGTTAGTAATTAGTTGGTGTCGTATCTTTTTGCCTTTGTGTGATATGATGTCTCAGGAAGAACCTAATTATTAATCATAAAAGGGCTTGCAATTTGTACTAAAATAGGCATTGCATATGCCTTTCAATTATCCTCGCTCACTTTCACTTTAGCGCTAAATCATTTCATTTCTCATTCATTCTGACTCAACCCTCGTAACAATCACTCTCCGGTCACCATTTACTTATACAGTTAAAACCCTACTAAAAACACACACAAAACCAATTTACTTTTCACTTGTATAATTTAAGATCCACATATGCAGTCAACGCGGTGGTGAGGTGTGCTTCATAACGTCCCAGCCTAGTGGGCATTACATTTTGGACCTAAAATCCGGATACCAATAATTTAATCCGAACAATTGATTGTATTATAACATAAAGACTTTTATGATAAACTACTTTTATTTAAAGAAGAGTAATTACGTAGATGGTCCCTGTGGTTTGCCCAAAGTTTCACCCACAGTCCCTGAAGTAAAAGTTTGCACGGATAGTCCCTATTCTTATGAAAAGAATAACACTCATGGCCCCTCCACTTAACTGTGTGTTAGTGGCTCCGCTTATCTTTTACACGTTAGATGTCCCTTTTTGTTAAATAATCTTGACTCGTTAGTCCTTTATAATAACGGCCGTATAATTTGAAGTTTTCGAATTTTTCCTTTGCGTTTTCATCCTTTTTATACGTTTTCATTGTGGCTAATCTTTTTATACGATTTCGTCCGTTTTCTTACGTTTTCATCGCTTTCATGCGTTTTTTATACGTTTTCGCTCGTTTTTCTTACGTTATTGTTTGTTTTCCTACGTTTTCATCCGCTTTTATCCTTTTTATACCGTTTTCGTGTTTTATTTGCGTTTTCCTTTATTTTTCTTACACTTTCATCACGTTTTATCCGTTTTTTATACGTTTTTATACGTTTTTATCCGTTTTCGTCGCATTTTTATCCGTATTCAAGCTTCGTTATGATGAGTATGACTATGCTTAAAACTTTGATCAAGGATCGGAAATGGAGAAACGAAAGTTGACTATCTTGCCTACTCATTTTTCCTGTTCAATTTTTATCCCGTTTTTATAAGGTTTCAATCCCAGTGTTTATCCATTTCGTTATTTTTTATCCGTTAAGCCATCACACCACCAATAAAAAAATTAATCTTTTTTTCAATTTTTTTTTTAAAAAAAAAAAAAAAAAAAAATTAGAAAAAAACAAATAAAAAATTCTCTAAAAAATCAAAAAAAAAATTTATTTTGATTTTTTTTTTCCATTTTTTTTTTAAAAATCAAAAAAAAAATAATTTTTGTTCAAAAGTTTTTCTAATTTTTTTTTTCAATTTTTTTTTGTTCGAAATTTCTAAAAAAAAATCAAATTTCAAAAAAATTATTTTTTTGTTCGAATTTTTTTTTCAATTTTCAAAATTTTTTTCTAACATTTTGTTTTTGATTTTTTAGAAAAAAATTTGAAAAAAAAAAACTGTTTTTTTTATTGGTGGTGGCGGTGGCTTGCGGACAAAAACGGATCAAAATAGACGAAAACGGATAAAACCGGATGAAAACCTATAAAAACGGATAAAAATTGAACAGAAAATGATCTAGGCAAAATATCAACCTCGTTTCTCCATTCCGATCCTTGATCAAAGTTTTGAGCATAGACATACGAAGCTTGAATATGGATAAAAATAGACGAAAACGGATAAAAACGTATGAAAATATAAGAAAAATAAAGGAAAACGTATAAAAACCAGCGAAAACATATAAAAACGGATAAAAACGGATGAAAACGTGGGAAAACAAACAATAACGTAAGAAAAACGAGCGAAAATGTATAAAAACGCATGAGAACGGATAAAAATGTAAGAAAAACGGACGAAATCGAATAAAACGGACGAAAACGGATTAAAACGCATGAAAACGTATAAAAACGGATGAAAACGCAAGGAAAATTCGAAAAACTTCAAATTATAAACGGCCATTATTATAAAGGACTAACGATGCAATGATATTTAACAAAAAGGGACTAACGTGTAAAAGATAACGTAAGCCACTAACAACAGTTAAGTGGAGGGGCCATGAGTGTTATTCTTTTCAAAGATAGGGACTATCCGTGCAACTTTTAACTTTCAGGGACTGTGGGTGAAACTTTGGGCAAACCACAGGGACCATCTATGTAATTTACTCTTTAAAGAAGTACCATACATATATTCTACTTAAAATATCAAGTTCTAAAATTTGTATTCCAACACGACTCTTGTTCTTGTTCCCCAAGTAATTATATAAATGGCATTTTCACACGACTTCCTCAAGTAAAAGTTAGCATGTAATATTGAAAAAGACAGGTGGGAGTGTGGGACTGGTTCTGTTTTTGTATTAATTGGCGCCCGGTCCAAATCAAACTGACATCACGGCTGACTACATACTTCCAGTCGTTGACTTCTAAACTCATTTTGTCGTATACTCGTATGAATGGAATTATAAACCGATTTTTGTAGGAAGTGATTTGCACACACTCTAATATACAAGCAGTTAATGCACACATTGGAGTGTGACAATAAAAAGTAAAAGTGTGCAAATCATTTTCATTTTATATACACAAGTTTGGATTAAAAAATTATGTATTTAACTTTCTAAACTTTTTTATGTGAAGCGTTGTAATAATTGTGATATTATCTTTCTTTTTTCTTTTTTTTTTTTATTTATCAAAATACGTAATTATATGAATGAATGACATATATAATCAGCACGACAAATATGATAATAAATAGTAATCAGCAAATAAATACAACCGCAGAAAATTATACAGTAACTTTCGATCCATCAAAACCCCAAACGAAAAGCCCTCGTGAGGGGAGTTGAGATCCATGAAAAACTCATACATGTCATAGAACCTATCAACCAATCATAGCCACTCATTTATATTTTCCATTTTTTTTTCAAAATAACATATCTTGCAATCGGTAAATCTTCAAGCTACAAAAAAAAAATACCATCGCGACGAGAATTAAATGATCTTTCTATAGATATGCATTGTTATATTTCGACGATTTTTTTTTTCGACGAACTTTTTTTTTCTTTCTAATTTCCGCCCAGAAAGAATCATATATGATTCGTAAAAATCATATATGATTCGTAAGAATCATATATGATTTGTTAAAAGCGAATCATATATGATTCTTACGAATCATATATGATTTTTCTGGGCGAAAAAAATAAAGTTCATCGAAAAAAAAATTCGTTGAAAGTATATAACAATGCATGTCTATAGAAAGATAATTTAATTCTCGTCGCGATGGTATTTTTTTTGTAGCTTGACGATTTACGATTTGCGAAATATTTAAGTTTTAAAAAAAAAAGTGGAAGTTTATTTTTTTTATTTTGATAAGAAAAAAGAGTGGCTAAGTTGCTTGATGGGTTCTATGGTAAAAGTTGGATCTATAAAGAACTTTTGGCCTCGTGAGGGAGGTTTAATTTGTTGGACAAAAATTTGACATGAAAATACATAATAAATGAATGAAAATAATTATCTAAATAAATAAGGGAAATTAGTATTCCAAATAGTATATGACTTGTGATATGACACACGAATTCCATATACTGGCTTGAGTGAACAAGTAGACAAGTAGTCAGTAAAAAAAACTAGTTGAATTCTTCAATATTTTAAAGGTCAAATGGTCACATTTAAAAATATGTAAAATTATTGAATCCACACTTTCTTTAGTGTGGTAATAATGGGTGTGACAAATTTTTCTACACTTATAAATGTGGAGATATTGTCCAAATTTCTATGGTTAAAAGTGTGGAAATATTTTTTGAATGTCCACACCTAAAAGTGCGGCAAAATTGCAAAAAATGTATATAATAAAAAGTGTGGAAACATTTGCTACACATATAAGTGTAGCTTTATTGTAATTGTATACACTTATATATGTGGATTATTTTTTTAAAAATTTGTGACACCTATAAATGTAGCAAAATTATTATCCATATAAAAAAAGGTCCACTATTTACTATACCGTGACAAAATAAGTGTGGAGAATAGCACTATTTTTTGTAGTGAGTGTTAACAATTAAGAAGTGTCAAATGATAGTTTATTGTATTGTTTCATCAATACTTTTGAAATTTATGAACCTATAGTATTTTTATTCTATTTTATTTTATTTATTTATTTTTTATTATTATTATTTTTTGAATATATGAGCCTATCGTATTGATAGGAGGCTTGGTAACAAATTCTACAAAACACATGCTTATTCAAGTTTGGCAACTTGTCACACTTTTGTTATAGACGATAGTATTTTTTTAGTTTTAAATTTACACCAAGATAGCAAAAAACGGACCTAAGGCGTTTGGTATAGTGGTATCTGAGTTTCCCACCAATCTAGAGGTTGTGGATTCAAGCTTCGCTGGATGTATTTGTGAGAAATATTGTGAGATGGGTGGTATAGGTGTGAAAAAATTTGCCGTTCTTAAAAAAAAAAAGAAAAAGAAAAATGATTATTTCACATAACCAAATGTGCTAATATTAATGCTTAAAAATCAACATTGAAAACTAAAATAAACCCTTTGATGAGTGTTTACGATATAATGAATTAGGCAAAAAAAAAAAAATATATATATATATATTCTTGTCAAGTCTTTATTTGTAGCTTAGTAACGATATGTATTTGAGAAGTCTGCCTTATCCACTTAAAATTTTTTTGTATGCATATTTTGCTTGTTGCGTTTCACTACATATAGCTTCATTTGGGAAAATTAATTATAGTTGTTAATGATTCTGTCACTTTTCTTGATTTATGATCGTCAAGCTTTTGAAATTATTACTATCTTGATGCTCATGGCTTTCGATTTTCTATATATCTTGTTTATCTTGCATAAAATAGAAATGTCAATTTAGATGGTATAGTTATAGATTTTAAGTCTACTATCATGTTAAGCTAACGATATAAAAAAGAATAAGGACTCCGCATGTGCCGCATAAGAAACTTGAACTGTTGTTGAGTGTTTCTTGCTCTCTGTTAAAATGTACATGAAAGTATATTGAGTATTGATGAATGTTGTAAGTTGAAACTATATTGTAGTTAATTTTTCAATCTAGTTTTACATATTATGAAAGGGATACGGCTATCTGTAATCTCATTAGAATTTCTGGATTATGGGAAATCTGTAGGTGAGGGTCATGTTGTTGGTCTAGTAGGTTAAATTGTCTTATACAATTGTCTATTAGCTCATTTTATGCCTCATTTTCATAATTAGTTTTAATTACCATTCCAGGCCTATGCTCTTACTGCAAAAGGGGTTCGATTGGTTTGTACAAATACGATTGGTAAAAATAAAAACTCAGGAGTACTCAAAACACAAGGAAGCGGTTCCCTCAAAGACAACATCATTACAGTGTTTGGCATGAACATTTTCAACTGCTTGGAGCCCA
>LBNU01003386.1:0-46087 GCA_014162995.1 Artemisia annua
AACTTTCTATTAATGTGATGTGACACTTTCTTTTTAAAGAAATAAAAACTATGCTTATGTTTAAAAAGAAATGTTAAGTCTAGTTTATACAAGACTTAAAACTAAAGTGATGAATTACTTATAAACTAAAGTTTGTACTTTGTCATTAACAAAACTTAGCAAAGATCGTAAAATATAAATAACGTTTTTAGGCGATATTTGTATTAACACTAAGTATTAATCTAACTAATCATTTATCTAAGCATGCAAATTATAGCGATGAACATAAAAGAAAAGTGTACCTTTTAGTCTTCAATAAATTTTCTTCAAGTACTTCAAGTTACCATGTTGACTTATAGAAGTCATGTGTAGATGAGATACCAACTTATTCAAAGAATGACAACTTAGCCATTTGGTCCCCATTGTCTCATTGGTCCGAAATTGTTTGAACCAAACATGGTTTGCATTTGACTAGGATGCATGTATATTGGAAGTATTCCCCATGGGCTAAAGCTTGGTTGATGTGGATAATTCCACATTGGGTGACTATTATTAGAAAGGTTTTGTCTACCTTGATTTCTTCTAGGTTGAGGGGTTTTAGACCGAGGATGAGGATTATTTGGTCTATTTGGAGGTGGAGTTTTAGATCTTAATTTTGGTTTAGAAAATCCGGTTTTGCCTTTTAATGATGGTTTATAAAAACTTTTTACTTCCTCATCACTCGCAATAGGTATTTTTCTATCTTTTATAAGTATATACTTAGGTTTTGAGTCTAATGGTTTTTGTTTACTAGATTCACATTCAAACTTTTCATTTTTATTTTCACTGGTTGAAACATTAGTTAAGTTAAATCCTAGACCAGTTTTATCTCCCAAAGTTTCTTGAACACTTATTATTTTCTTAAGTGAGTTACTACTATTTTTAAACTTGTCAAGTTTGAAAATTTCATCTTTAAGTTTTTCGTTTTCATTTTTGACCTCTAAGCATGTTTTACATTCTATAAAAACTTCTTTTCCTTTTTCTAAATGTTGTAGTTTAATTTTTAATTCGAGTAACTCATTTTCTAATCGAGTATTAATATGTTTTAGTGATTTATTTTTAGCCATGACTTTTTGTCCTAGTTTGCATAATATACTATATAAGCTATCTAATTCTTTTTCATCTAAAGATAAATTTTCATCACTATAGTATTCGGTTTCGGAACGTACCTCATCGGATGTCTTTGCCATGAGACACTTTTCTTCTCTTGTTGTCTCTTTTTCATCATTGTCACTATCGCTCCATGCTCCTCCTACAAAGGCCTTGTGGTTTTGACTTCTTGACAATTCCGGACATTCTCCAATAAGATGATTTGGATCTCCACACTTGAAACACTTTCTTTCATTCTTGCTATTCTTGTCGTCCTTGTTTCTTTGGGATGTTTTTCTTTCATCATATGGTTGTCTAACGTATCTTCCTCGTCTTTTAAAGAATTTCTTGAAATCTCTTACGGCTATAGCATACTCTTCATCTTCGCTTTCGGAGGTTGAGCATTCTTCGTCACTAGAGTCCTTTTTAGCTTTCAACGCAATTGATTTGCTTTGCTCCCTTTTTCCTTTGACCATCTCGGAGTCTTTCTTTATTATTGCTTCGTAGACTTTCAAGTTGCCGATCAACTCATCAAATTGAAGAGTTGACAAGTTCTTCGATTCTTCAATCACTGTAACTTTAGCTCGCCATTTTGGATGAAGAGCCCTAAGAAATTTCCTAACAAAATTCTTACTAGAAAAATTCTCATCAAGTGCTTTTAAACTTATGATGATAGTGTTAAACCTAGCAAATGCATTATCTATTGATTCCTCTTCCGGAATCATAAACTGTTCATATTGTTGAACAAGAAGATCTATTTTATTATCTTTGACTTGACTATTACCTTGGTAAGTGATTAATAAAGAATCTCAAATTTCTTTTGTGGTTTTACACATAAAAATTCTTTCATATTCTTTGCGTGGTAACGCATTATAAATAACTATTTTAGCCTCATTATTTTTTGCTAGTTTCTTTTTCAAATCATTATTTTGTTTTTCAAAAGATACAATTTCATCCTTTTTAGTTTCAAAATTATATTGAATAGGGGGAAAATCACCAAAGGTAATGACATGCCAAAGATCAAGATCTTTTGATTTCACATAAGTTTCGAATCTATTTTTCCAATAAAGAAAACCATCACTTTCAAATAGTGGTGGTCTTTGCATAGATTGACCTTCTAAATATGTTTACGATTCCATAGATCGATTCAAGTTTTAAAATACAATTTATTTTAAAAATCTTGTTTGACGTGGCTCTTGATACCAATTGTGGAAAACTAGAAGGGGGGTTGAATAGTTTTACGTCTTCTTCGATTTATGAAACTTGGTTTCAAAATATTGATTCGAGTCTTATTGAATTGTTTGTTTGAAAAGCCTTTGATTAGAGTTAAGTATAAAAACAACTATATGATCTTATATGTGTGTCCTTTTAGGTTTATTATAAAAACTATGTTTAAGAAAACTTAGTTTAGTTTTAAAGTCTTGTTTACTCTTAAAACTTTGATTCGATCTTATGTGAACTCAAGTCTTGAACAATATGAACAACTATATCTAGGTATGAAAAATAATAACGATGTAAGCTAAGTATGTAAAATCAACACATGCATAATATAAACAATTATAGCTATATACGAGATGTAAGTAAGTAAGCTAAGTAATAAGTTAGAGTTGGAAAGATCTAACCGCGAGACAAAGGATTTATAGTGGTTCGGCTACAAGGACACCTTCCTTTCCCTACTCCACTCCCCGAGTCACCTACTCGAGAGTTTTCTTCACTATGTCAACAAGCTCCCTTATGGCGGAGAAAACCTTACACAACTTTTGCTTACACCAATTAACGACACTAAGCTAAATGTCGGGTTCAAATAGTAACTAGAACCAATCTCACACCACTACACAACTTAGCACAACTCCTACACAACTTGTACACACCACAACTGCTACACACCTTCACTACTTCACTACTTCACTACTTCTTTCTCTTCACAACTCTACTTCTTCTTCACTACTTCTACTCACAACTAACACACCTAGATCTATCTAATTACAAGCCTTCTACACCTTTACAAGTAATATACACAACTACTAGACAATATACACAAATGTACAATACTTCTTAACTTGATTGTTGAAGGAGTATTCTTCTTTTGCATTTTGAGAGATCAGGGAATGAAAAGATTGGATCACTTGAAATAAGGATTAATAATCTTATGATCAAAGGGTTTTAGAAGGATGTTTAGAGAGAATTGGATCTGAAAATTTTCGTGCAAAAGGTGAGGAAAAATACCAGGTTTGAGAGGGTATTTATAGGCAAAAGTTTCTGACAAGAGGAACGTGCCGGCCCCCTTAAATGGTGGCCGGCCCCCTTAAAATTAAGGGAGCCGCCCCTTATAATTAAGGGGGCCGCCCTCCTGAAACGGGCAGTTTTCTTGTCTTTTTCTGGGGAAAGTTTATTTGGTGAAAAACTAACTGATTTTGGTTAAAAATTTGAATTCATATATTTATTGTGAATTAAACATTTTCCTTTATTACCAAATATGTTTTTCAAAGAAATATAAAGTGTATATATAATTTTATAAACTTTGTAATGTTTAAATAAAAATCCTTTTAATCATAAAATGTATTAGACACTTGTTTATTCATACCTTAAGTGATTTTGTTGGATGAAGTGATATTAGTTGCTAAATACTTGTTTACGTATTAATTTTGTGTTTAATGTTTTTACATTTTGTGATCGTCAAAACTTAGGGATATCGAAAAATATGAATAACGTTTTTATACATTATTTATATCAACAAATTGTTTTATTCTTATCAGGTAATAAAACCCTCTTTTTAATTATTGTTTGATTTGTGTTTGATTTTATTAATTAATGGGGTGTTTGTTTATTTCGAGTAATATAGCCGGCTTATGAATTATTTGGTTTTTGGCTTATGGTTCGGATTAGTTAAAATAGTTGGATAAATATATTTTAATTGATTTATATATGGTGCAGTTGTCGTATGGTGATTAAGTGGTGTTTGTTTCGGCTTATATAGCCAGCTTATGGCTTATTTGGTTTTCGGCTTATGTTTCATAAGCTCACTTTTTCTGGCTTTTTGTAACACTTTTCGACTTATATAAGTTTATATAGGCCGAAACGTTTAAGACCCGAGGCGTGGTTAAACGATGAGGTAGCTTTTGATTTTGAATGTGATTTATGGTAGTGATTGGCTCTGAACAGTCAGACAATATTGACCAAAGTGAATGGTCAACAAGGTCAAACCTATTGAGCAAACTAACCATAGAATATAGTGTTTTCCTGGGTCGTAAAGTCCCAACGAGGTGCGTAAAGGTATAAAAACGGATCTGTGAACGGGTGATTTTGACTGGAATGGGATAATAGTGATTACACTAAGGAATGAGAATGAAAATGACTCAAATGAACAATATTAACAAACATGTGAAATAAAATTATCCAAAAAAACGTAAAGAAACTGAAAACGTACGTTTAGGTTAACAAATAACGTAAGCGTACGAAATAAAAAATGAATTCTGTCAAATATAAATCCCACGGATGTGAAAATTATATTTTTGGAATCCAAATGATAAAAGAAAATTTTTAGAAAAAGAAAATTATTTTTTTAGACTTTTTAATTATTTATTACTAATTAATTACTAATTATTAATTAAACTAATTTAAATTAATATAAATACTAAACTAATTTAGATAATTATGAAGATTTTTATAAAACTACTTAACTATTACAGGAATCCTAAAAAAATATAAAAAGTTCCTAAAATTTAAAAAAACCAATTTTAGAAATTATTTAATTAATTATTAATTAAAAGCTAATTAAACTAATTTAATTCTAAATAATACCAAATGAACAGTAACAATTATGAAACTATTTTATAAAAATACTTTACAGTTATTAAAACCTAGGAAAAATATAAAAAAATGCAAATGCTTATAAATAAACAACTAGTGATTTTATTTTTGATTTTTCAATTAAAACTAATTAAACTAATATTAATTATTATAAATACTAAATGAAAAGAAGTAATTATGAAAATTTTTATACAAATACTATATAAGTGCAGGAACATAGGAAAAATATAAAAATGGAAAATGCTTTTTGAAAAAGCTGAAAAATAAGCCAAATTGGCTTAAATAGAAGCTATCACTTTTTTAAAAGTGATGATTTTTTTATTTTTCTTTTACAAAACTATTTGTACACTGATTTTAAGGAACTTTTGTAAAAACAAACTTGTTGGAAATTGAAAATAAACTGTGTGCAACCAAATAAGCTCAACAGTTGAGCTTTTTAGCTTAAATGAGACTTTTAAGCTCAAATAAGCTTTCCAAGGACCCACACAGTGAAAATAAGCTGTAAAAAAGTTAGATGAACTGAAATGAAGCTAAATCAACCAGAGTTATTCACTGAATAAGCCAATTAGATCAAATAAGCAAATCCAATTTGCCCTGTTGAACAAAACAGGTTTGCAGGCTTGTTCAAAGGCACTTATAGCTTATCAAATAAGCTCTAAAGCCAAAGATAAGCCTGGAACCTATAAGTTTGCCATGAGAGCTTCTCAAAGAACCCAAGTACTCACAATAAGATCCACTGATGAACTCACAAAGAGCTTGTGAAAAGGTCACCTTACACTGATGACTCAGTGAAGGTTGTTCACTGGTGAGATCTAATGAGCCGAATTATGCAGTCTAAATAAGAAATAAAGGGCAAGTAAGGCACAAAAACAAGTAGCTAGCCAGGAGATCTACTCAAAACAACAATAATTACACACTAAAGTTAACTAACTAACAATACACAAGCTCATGAAAATGGATCAAAACAATCTAATGCCCTGGCACAGGGCAAAACAGACCACAAATAAACACAAATTAAGCACTGAAATAAAATCACAAAAATATACTAAAATTAGTCCAAGCAAGTTAAGCAACCAGATTTTAATATTCCAAAAGATTAGAAGCTAACAGTGAAAAATGAAGTCATGAAAATTTCCACCATTTTTGTGAAAAACTGAAAAGCATGCAATTTGACTTTTGAAGATTTCTTGAACCTTTGACTTTTATGAGATTAGGATTGATCCTTATGACTGATTATGATATGTTATGCTAATATTAGATGATTTTAACCTAAAACAACAACTAATGAACTGAATTGAATGACCTAGATTACTAGAATCCTAACAGTAAACAAATAAGTAGAATAAAACTTGGATTTTGACTTTCCCTCAAATGAGACCTGGTTATTGTGACTGAAATGATATACTAGGAACTATGGTATCATGTATCAAGCAAGAAAAACAACTAAAACAACTCTGAACACCACTAATTCAGCAAATCCAAACACCCTTGATTTCAACTGACTTTTAGGTTTTCAAAGGATATAGCAGATTTAGACCATGAATCTAGTTCCACAGGTTATAATATGATGTAATGAGATTGTATGAGCATAAAAACGTCACTTATAACAAACAAAACTGCCAACTCAAGATTGTGCATATATGACAGTGGAAATGAAAGACTAAGCAATAGATGATTCTAGTGAACAAACAGGTTCCAAATGGCATCACAACATTTCCAATACACAAAATAAGCACAAGAAACACAGATACAAGTAGCTATAAGAACTTATACAGTAAATGGCTAAAAGTTGAAAAGTGAGCTTACAAATGCTTCCAAGCTCAAAACAAAGAACCAAGGCCTTAGAACAATCCTATTAGCTTCCCAATAAGCTAATAACCTACGGCCATCCATAATTTTCCCTGCTCCAATGCATCTTCCATTCTCACCACTGATTTTTATTTTTGAGTGATTTTTTTTTATATTTTTAAGTATTTTTGCTTTTTATGATTATAAGTCCACTAAATGATCTAAAAGCTTAAAAGTAAGCTTATATGAGCTTAATGGTCCCTAAGCAACAACTCTTAACCACATTATGGCTTAAATGAAATTTTAACTAAAAATTGCATAAAACAGATTGAAGAAGAAAACTTGAAATTATTATTGAAGAAAGATTGTAGTACACTTAGAAACACTGAGTACAACTATTTTAAGCCAAAAATTACACTGAATTGAAAGGTTAAAGCTAATTCGACATACATAAGACTAAAAATAAACTACACTCCCTGCTTCTCTCCTTCTCTTTCTATATGTAGTGAACCCTTAGGGTTTGTTTGACCCTCTGAATACTTCCCACCACACTCCTGAGCTGTTGGATGGCTCAGGGTTAATCTTGACCCTTCAAACATTTTTGGCGCCAAAAACTTATCTGCTAAAAAAGTCTCAATTGAGTGAGAAATTATCTAAGCATTTAATGCCATTTGGACTCAATTGGAGGTTGGGGGAACATGGTATGGAAGGCTGAGTTGGAGGTGAGGGGGAGTAGGAAGTAGCAGGTTCACGTGGGGGAGGAGGTGGGAGTGTTTGACTTTGTTGACTGGAGGGAGTATATACAAACGGGGGGGTTTTGTTTTTGTTATTGGGCTTGAATGGGAATTGGGCCAGGGGAAGGAGTAAATAAGACGGGGTGTTTGTTTTGGGCTAATAAATAGCTAAGGATCCGTTTGGTTTTGGGTTTAGATAACAACAAGGACCAAATTTGTAATTTACCAAAACTTGAGGGACTGAAAATGTAATCCTTCCAAAGCTATCACAAGGGCCAATTTTGCCATGTTTAAAATTCTCAAGGACCCTTGTTGAATATTTACCAAATTTAATCACCAAGGACCATTTCTGCCAATTTTGAAACTTGAGGGGCCATTTGTGCCAATTCTTCAAACTTTGCTCCAAGGACTATTTCTGGCATTCTGTGATTCCCCAAGGTTCATTTTGACACTCTGAGCCCCCAAAATGGTAATTTGCTTTCCCGGCTCTAGCTTTTGATACGTTTTCCAATCTCGTGCTCGTTTTTGGTCCTTATTTGCATGTTTCATGCCTGTTTCTGAAATATCCGTCCCTGCACAATCACAAACACAAAAATACAATATCTTTGGCATTTATGGTTAGTTAGTGTCTGTTTTGGTCTTAATTTGGCAAAGAAAAGATGTGTGAATAAGCACACATCAAAATCCCCCAGACTAAGGTATTGTCGTGTCCTCACGCAATGTGATCAATTCACGCTCTAGAGATAAATAATTTCATAACACTTTTTACTAATGTTGAAAAGTAGCAAAATGTTCAAAAGAGATTACAAAATCATTTATTCCCGAGAACGCCCCGTTTTTCCATTTTATTCTACACATTAACTTTACACTACTATATTTACATTATTCTACTTATCATGTGACGGGATGTTTGACTTTCATCATTTTTTTCAATAACGTTTAGGGTCACAGAGTAGGAAACACAACTCAGAGAAAAGTGTCCATACGGATAGAATTCATGGAAGTTACTTGTGTAATAACCTCTTACTCCCATTTTCCTATTTTTATCTATTTATTTTATTTTTGTTGAGAATATGAATTTCTTCATGATTTCTCGTTTCGATAATTTTTTATTCAGATAAAGATACTAAATTAAGACGCTAAGTAGTTTTCGGTCTTTTCTCGAAAATCGCTGTTTTGAAAATGAGGTCCACATCAAGGAATTGGGATACATACATACTCATAGACATAAGTTGTGTAGAAATACACGTGCACCTCTCGTGTCTGGTCCAGGACCATGCACAAGCACCTCACGCGCCATCAACTTATCTAACACTCAAGCACTAATACACATAACTCTTTTTACTTTTTCTTTTTTTTTCTCTCTCTCTTTTTTTTCATTCATATACATATACATAACATATACTACAGAGCTTCACGGGGTAATTCCAAGACCTAAACGCCTTTCAGAATAAAGGATCCAAGGGCCCGATCTCGAACCGTAGCATATAGAACTTAAACTTAACATTATTCAACTCTATTTATTACGCGACCTTGATGTGTACCCAATTTTTAAAACAATGATTCTCTCGAGAAGATAAAAAACTAAGTTTCGCCAAAACATAATGTCTTTAATTATTTTTATACATATATGGGGTGAGACAATTTTGTGGGAGCAAAAAGCCACAAGTACCTACGATGGGCTCTAAAGAGAACCAACTACTCCACGCTTAGCATCTAACTTTTAAATAAACTCTATCATTTCTCGTTCTCCGCAAATTTAAAATCTCAAATAATGAGATCCGTGAATGCTTAGCCAAATGAGTTAAGGGAACAAGCTAGGGCTCAACACGCCTGGTCAAGTCAAAATTTCTATTCCTACTCTACCCAACGGAAAGTCGAACAAGGTGTCAAAACTTTATTATATTTTTGCAAAAATTTTCAAAATTTTCTCATTTTTTTGTACTTTTTTTGTGATTTTTCTCTTTTTTTTTCAATTTTTCGGGAAAAACGGAGTTGCATGAGTAAACAGTTACATGAAAGGTGCAAGTCAAATCAAATCGAAGATACCCCCTCCCCAGACTAAAGTTAAACATTGTCCTCAATGTTTCAAAGGTGAGGGTCATCCTACGTGGTATCTAAGGCCGTTTATTAATTATGCCAAAAGATAACGTCAGTCAATAAGTGTTGATCCCAGTTGAGCAGTTGATCTAGTATTATTATCTTAGATAAACTAAGACAATAAGGTATAAAAGCTGACTTGTTTGTAAACTTAATCACTACGCGGAATATAATGATTAACTTAAAAAGAACACGAACACAGGTAATTCACACACAGGTAATTCACACCTTAAACACTTCAATATAATTAATACGAGCACTCTGAATAGTGCTAGGGTTTTACAACCTTGAAGTGTATGAATACTAGAATAATTACGTACTCTAGACAAACCCTAGGATCTCCTTTTATACACCAAGGAACCCTACGGCCTTACATCAACTTCCTATACAAGACAAAGATATTCTAAAACAATAGAATATTACAAAACATCTTTACTATAAATACAAAGTCGCGTACATAATCTTATCACCAAGCAGCAGAGTTATCATGGCAGTATACTTCCAGCAGTAGAGTCTCAGCAGTAGTCATGTCTGGCAGTAGAGACTTTACACTAGCAGTAGAGTTGTCTGACCAGCAGTAGAGTATACACAGAAGTAGAGTTAACTTAAAACCCAACAATAAGATTAAGGATACCAGACTTATGAAGTAAGGACAAAACACGAGCACGAAAGCCTTTATACAACGGGGAAAACGATCCTGTACACACAACAACACCCACAAAACACAAAATGCAGAAGAGGTTGCCCTCTTCTCGTTACGTTACCAGAAAATAGAAAGAAGTGAGAGACATGGGTGAAAACCCATGTGCGGCTAATGTTTTTGTTCACCGAGTCACTAGCTTGACTCGATCCCCGAATTCATTGGTTCATGGGGAAAGTTTGGAGATCCGGGACAACCATGGGTGGTATGTCCCCTCCAAAGTAGTGCTTCAACCTATGACCGTTCACTTTGAAATTTGGTCCGTCATCTTGAGATAACTCGACGGTACCATATGGAAATACTTTGGCGATAGTGAATGGTCCAGTCCAGCGGGTTTTGAGTTTTCCCGAGAAGATCTTTAATCTTGAGTTGAAAAGAAGGACTCGATCACCAACGTTGAAAACGCGGTTCTTAATCTTTGAGTCATGAATCTTCTTTGTCTTTTCTTTGTAGATCAAAGAGTTCTCGTAGGCCTGATCACGTAGTTCATTTAATTCATTCAACTGAACTTTACGGTGATCACCCGCTATTTGGAGGTCAAAGTTTGCATGCTTCAAGGCCCAATAGGCTTTGTGCTCAAGCTCGATCGGTAAATGACATGCCTTCCCGTACACAAGCTTGTATGGCGTACACCCGATGGGTGTTTTATAAGCTGTACGGAAGGCCCAGAGTGCATAATCCAGTTTATCCGACCAAGAGGCACGATTTTCACCTACGGTCCTTTCCAAGATTCTTTTAATACCACGATTGGTAACTTCCACTTGTCCACTGGTTTGTGGGTGATACGCAGTAGAAAGATGGTGAGTTACACCATACTTTTGCATGACTTTATCAAATTTGTCATTGCAGAAATGCGTACCACGATCACTGATTATAGCACGTGGAGTCCCAAATCGAGCAAAAAGAGATTTTAAGAATTTCACAACAACTCGGGCATCATTGGTGGGTAATGCTTTCGCTTCAACCCATTTTGACAAGTAGTCAACAGCCACGAGTATGTATTTATTTTTTTGAGAAGATGGGAATGGCCCCATAAAATCGATGCCCCATACGTCAAAGATTTCACAAACTTGAATTGCATTTTGTGGCATTTCATTTCGTTGTGAAATATTCCCGTGACGCTGACAAGCGTCACAAGATTTGACTAAATCCTGGGCATCCTTGTAAATCGTGGGCCAAAAAAATCCGGAATCAAACACCTTTTTGGCGGTGTAGTTAGGACTATGATGTCCCCCAGTTGGTCCAGCATGGCAATCCTTGAGAATATCAACGGCTTCCTGAACATATACACACCGCCGAATGACTTGATCCGCACAAATTTTGAATAGGTAGGGATCGTCCCAGAAATAATGTTTAACATCCTTGAAGAACTTATTCTTCTGTTGGGACGACATCCCTTTCACAACAAAGTTACCCACATGGTAATTTGCAAAGTCAGCAAACCATGGGGTAGTAGAATCTCCATGAAAAGAAACCGCATTGAGTGTTTCGAGAGGAAACGTTTCATTAATTTCCTTTTTCTCGAACACATCTTGGTGGGGGTTTTCTAGATGGGACAAATGATCAGCAGCTAGGTTCTCAGCTCCTTTTTTATCACGAATTATGATATCAAATTCTTGCAGGAGGAGAACCCAACGGAGCAATCTCGGCTTTACATCTTGTTTAGCAAAGAGGTATTTCAGAGCCGAGTGGTCCGTATACACCACGCATTTGGTCAAGATTAAATACGGCCGAAACTTTTCAAACGCATACACCACGGCTAATAGCTCTTTTTCCGTAGTGGTCTAATGTGTTTGAGCCTCGGTCATTGTTTTACTTGCGTAATGGATGGGATTAAAATGTTTGGTTTTGCGTTGCCCCAGGACTGCACCGATAGCAAAATCACTTGCATCGCACATAAGCTCGAAAAGCAAGTCCTAATCGGGAGCAACTAAGATGGGTGCTTCAGTAAGCTTTTTCTTTAATGTTTCAAAAGCTTCGATGCACTCAGGTGAGAAGATAAAATGAGCATCCTTCTCAGGAAGATGGATCATAGGCCGGGCGATTTTAGAAAAATCTTGTATGAATCTACGATAGAAACCGGAATGACCCAAAAAACTCCTAATACCTTTTACGGTAGTAGGATGAGGTAATTTAGCGATGACATCAACCTTAGCTTTGTCAACCTCAATCCTGTTTTTGGAAATCTTATGGCCGAGGGCAATGCCCTTTTTGACCATAAACTGGCTCTTCTCCTAGTTCAGACAAAGATTGGTGTCTTCACACCGTTTTAGCATGTTTTCTAGATGGGAGAGACATGTCTGAAAAGAATCCCCAATGACCAAGAAGTCATCCATAAAAACCTCCATTGTTTTCCCGATCATGTCGTGGAATATGGCCATCATACATCTTTGGAACGTGCCAGGAGAATTACATAAGCCAAATGGCATACGTCTATAGGCAAAAGTTCTGTATGGGCATGTGAAGGTAGTCTTTTCTTGATCCTGCGGATCAATGGGAATCTAAAAATAACCCGAGAAACCGTCTAGGAAACAATAGTATTCGTTTCCCGCCAATCTCTCAAGCATTTGGTCCATGAAGGGTAGAGGAAAATGGTCTTTACGGGTGGCTTCATTTAACTTACGATAGTCAATGCACACACGCCATCCCGTAACTAATTGAGTTGGAATTAACTCGTTATCTTCTTTTGTGACAACCGTAATGCCACCCTTTTTTGGAACACAGTGGATGGGACTAACCCAAGGACTATCTGAGATGGGGTAAATCAATCCAGCATTAAGAAGTTTGAGAACCTCTTGTTTGATAACCTCGTGAATTTTAGGATTCACCCGTCTCTGATGTTGAACTGCCGGTTTGAAGTCATCCTCCATAAGAATCTTGTGAGTACAAAATTCAGGGTTAATACCCTTGATGTCGGAGAGTTTCCAAGCAATTGCTTGCTTGTGCGACTTCAATACCTTTATGAGGGCAGCCTTTTCCTCATCACTTAAATCCTTAGCAATTATGACGGGTAATTTATCATCACCCTCCAGAAATGCGTATTCGAGATGAAGTGGTAAGTCTTTGAGTTCGACCTCGGGAAACTCATTAGTTTTCTCAACAGACTTGATTTCCTCGTTATGAAGTTCTATGGGAGGGAGTGGAGGAGAATTGTCTTGATTCAACAATTTCTCAAGAAGAAGAATATCTCCCTCCGGATCAATCTCACTGTTATCAATTCCCTCTGGAACTGAATCACTTTTGAGAAAAGCTTTTATCTCTTCCAGAATGAAATCACTTCCCTCAAACGGAGTGAGAGAAGGGGAAGAGTCGGCAATGATAGGTTGAGAAGAAGGAGTGGGATTACCACTCGAAGAATTATGAACATAACCAAGAACTTCTTGAGAGTACTCCTCCGAAGCAACATCAATGACATCTATTCGGTTAACCGATTCAGAGTCATAATTTGAGGAGTACTGGTATGTGTTAACTTACACATACTTTTATTTACCAAATTAAGACAAAAAACGACCAAAAAACTAACCATTATTGCCAAAGATTGTGTGTTTTTGCGTTTGTGAATGTGTAGGTACGGATATTGCAAAAAGGGACAAAAACAAGCCAAAAACGACAACACAAGCACAAGATTTGGAACGAGTGTCAAAAGCCGAAGCCGGGAAGTATTTTTCAAGCATTTGATCCTAATTAAGCTCAAAGTGACAACAATGGTCCTTGAAGAATCAGAAAGTTACAAAAAAAGGTCCTTGTGATTTTTATCTACAAATCTGCCTAAGTCCATAAACCTAAACCCAATAAACCCAAAATATTAAACACAAATCCTCAAAACCCAAAACAAATCAAAAAGCCCAATCCTAAACCTACACAACCCACAGGCCCATTTCCCTTATTCCATAAACCGGTACCCATTTTACTTTAAAAACCCGAAGGATAAATAACCCACAAAAGTTAAAAATAATAAAAAAAAACCCAATAGTCACCTTTCCCGCCCCCCAAATCTTTTACCCTGCTCCCAGCCATGAACCCTAATTACCATTTCACCCAAATTACCCAATTCCACCAAAAATAACAGCAAGTAAGGGCATAAAGGTCAAATCCCAGCATACCCTGACAAGTCTGACACAAGGGAATGACAAGTGGCAGCTGATTATTGGACTAGACACGTCATTTGAAGAATTCAAGGCCTCTGATTGGTTCGTTTGAGTCACAGGGGATTTATATGGAATATTCTATGATTATGCTTGCTTCCAGAGCCTTCTAATCCCCTCCTCTCATCAGCTATATAAGGACATACTCACCCACGATTTGGAGGAGTTAGATAGTGGGTTAGCTGTAGGAGTAGTGTAGAATAGATGTAGCTTAATTGTATCAGCTTTAAAATTTAGTCATTTACTCTTTAAAAGTCTTGTAATTCAATTCTTATTAATGAAATTTTTCAGTTTCTAAATTCAAGTTTCAATTTACTCATTAAGCTCTTAAATGTTCTCAAAGTAGTTTCACAAGTTTCTATTAATGTTTTCATAAGCTCAATCTGCTTTACATAGTTCTTAGCTTCAAAGTCAACGAAAGTCAACAGCATTGTGGTAATGAAGGTTATGTGATATTCAGTATTGGTTTAGTGATACAGTGGTGTTATAAGCCTATCTTAAAGATAGGCTAGCTTGTGGAGGTTCTCAGAAAGCTGAGAACTAAATTGTAAGTTTTCATTTCACTTTTCAGTCCTTTTTATAGCTTAGCTTCTAGTTCTTCTGCATAATAGTTGAGATTTGAGTTTCATGCTGATTTTACTGTTCCTTTATGATTGATTGTTGTTGCTTAGTGGTAGTTCAATGATATTGAGTTTGTTTGATTCATTTTGAACTTGTTAGTGTAACTGTAATGAGCTTCTGCAGTATTGTACTTGGATCTGTGATTCTATGATTTAGTGTGTTTTAGATGTAGTTTATGATTGATTTGATCTCAGTATTTGAAATGTGATGTAATTTGTGTGAAATAGCGGTTTATTGTAGCTTTAAAATGCAAACTGTAGTGTAATTCAGTGGATTAGGGGTGTTTGGATTAGCTGTAAATGCTACAATATTGATGTTACTTTGCTGGACTTTTAGCATAAACATGTCATATATGGTAATATTAGAGGAAATAATGCATAAAATTAGTAAGTCTCTTATCAAAAAGACAAAATGCTCTTAGATCCTTTTCATCAGTTAACTGATGTGTTTTCATAGTTACTCAATCACTCAATTTGTTTCATAACTAGTCATCCTCACTTAAATCAGTTTCACTTTAGCTTAAAACATCATCATTAGATAATTAGAGTAGATCATTTTTCATAAAAGTCAACTGTATGGTGTAATATGAAAGACAGTACATGCTTGAATGACTGCAGAATTTTATGGTTTTGTAAACTGAACTTTGATATAATTAGACTTCAATTGGTACTTTTATGATATGGCTTTTAATGTTTTTATGTAGTTTGGCTGGTACTTTTCATATTGCTTCCTTCACTTTTTCATGTTTCAGCTTATTAGATGCTTTTTAATGATCTGCAAGATAGGCCTTTTTGAGTAGTTTGCTGAATTTGCATTGTTGACTGCAGTAGTTCTTCTTGGTTTGTTATCTGAGTTTAATTGGTTTTTTTGAGTTCTTATGAGTGTGTTTAAGCTTTGTGTTCAGTCCTGTGCCTTCTTGATATCTTTTGTGCTTATTTGAGCTTATTTGTTCTTATTTGGCTACTTATGCTTGAATCTGCATTCATTTGGATCTTATTTGATTTTCCTGAGTTTGTTTGAGCATTTAAAGTCTTCTGTGTCAATTTCTCAAAGTTTTGGGTCAAGTGCTTATTAATAAGCACTTGACATAAGCAGTTTTTAAGCCCAAAAAGCACTTCTAGCTTATTTTTCAAAAAGATTTTTCTACAGTAGCCTTAAAACTTTATTTTATATTTTCTGTAAAAATTTGAGATTTATTTGACTTGTTTTACTATTTCTTTTGAATTTTCCTAGTTTTTAAATCATTTTTAATTACCTTTTATCAATTTTAATTCATAATAAATCAGGAAAGGCAAAAATAAATATAATTCTTTTTCCAAAAATTATTTTTGAAAATTTAGGATTTTTAGAAATTTTATTTGAATTTTTAGGAGCCATTTTCACTAGTTTCACCTTTTATATACGTTTTTACGTTTACATTTTCGTTTTAGTTGCGTTATTTGATTTACATGCTTTGCATAGTTGTACATATTGCATCCTTAGTTTACTTTTATCATATATTCATGTAATTTGTAGCATAATTTCAAATTCCCAATTATTTTCCCATTCACTTCACGATTTCACGAGCACGAACCGACAATCTCAACTTCAACCTTCGTTGGGACTACGATCCGGGAAATACTTTCACGAGTATTTCTTTGGAAATAATACTCTAATTACTACACCAAGTACCTCGAAGTTTGGTCAAGGTTAAAGGTGACAGCTTCATTACCCACACGTAATGTGATTTCTTGCTCAAATACATCAATGAGAGCACAACCCGTTCTTAGGAATCCTCTTCCAACAATGAGAGGAACCCGTGGATCAGCATCGAAATCAACAACTACAAAGTCAGCGGGAAGATGGAACTTTCCTACTTTCACGAATACGTCCTCAGCAATGCCAAGAGGACGCGAAATTGAACGATCTGCAAGCTCAAGAGTCATGCAGGTAGGAGTGAGTTCCGGAAGAGAATGTTTCTTCCATACTGAATGAGGCATCAGGTTGAGGCTTGCACCAAGATCGGCAAGGGCAAAGCATTCAACCATCCCTGGAAATACATAAGGTAAGAGGAATTTTCCAGGATCTCCAAGCTTCTCGGGAAGCTTCTTTAACAAAACTGCTGAGCAGTTCTCGTTAAGTGGAGTTTTAGCCATTTCAAACAGCTTTTCCTTGTTGCTCAATAAGTGTTTGAGTGTGGATGCAAACTTGGGCATCAGAATGATAGCATCCGCAAAGCTTATGTCAAAGTGTAATTCTGGGAAGATTTGAAAGAATTTATCCATTTGATGACTGGCTTTTTCGCGGAGCTTTTGTTCATTTAAGCGTGATGGGTAAGGAATAGAAGTTTTGGATTTAGGGGTTTCAGCTGGAGTTACTGGAGGTTCAAAGACAACTCCTGGCTTGGGTTTAGTTTTTGGAATAACCTGAGGATGGACGTGTGCGGTACTTTGTGGGCCAGTAAATTGCACCTTGTCCTTTGTCGCCTCAGGTTCACGTTCCACTACCTTGGGAAGAGAAGAAGAAGAGGTAGAAGGAATCGTGGTTTCATCATATGAAGCACCACTTATGGTTGTGATCGCCTTAGCATCGCCCCTCGGGTTAGCGATTGTGTTGCTCAGAAGTTTTCCTGAGCCCGAGGGTTGATCATTTAAAGACTTCTTGATCTCAGAGATCTGACTGACCAACAACCTATTCATTTCCTCTTGGGATTTCATGAATTGTTTTAATAACTCATCAGATGATGGTCCAGTAGTAACAATGGCTTGAGTTTGATTAGGGAAATTTTGACCTCGGTTGTTTTGATTAGGACCTTGGTTTTGAAAATTTCCCTGATTTTGGTTATTTCCATGAAAATACCCAGGATTGAAATTACCCTGACCTTGGTTTCGGTTAAAGTTTCTTTGGTGTTGGAAACCTTGGTTTTGGAAATCTTGATTTTGATTTTGGAAACCATGACCTTGATTGAAATTACCTTGGTTTTGATAACCCTGGTTCATTCGGTTCTGGTTTTGGACATTTTGGTTACGGTTTTGAATATTTTTGTTTTGATTAAAACCGGGAGGTCCAGGGTAGTGGTTAGGACGATAGTTCGGGTCCATCAGAGGACGGTATTGGTTACCTCCTTGATTGGAAGGACCGGCTATCGCATGAGCTTCAAACGGGTTACCATCAGTGGCCATACAATTGTAATATGCGTGAGGGCCACCACAAGTAACACAGACTTCCACTTTTTTAACTTCAGCAGGAGAAGAAGTTTGTGTGAAAGAGACTTTCTTTTGGTTAGAGAGAACCAAAGCTTGAATAGCTTCTGTGAGCTTGTCAATCTTAGCATCGGTGCTAGATTGACTCACGGGCGATGAAGTAGAAGGACCAACACTCACTTGGGAAACAACCGGTTTGCTTCATGTAGTGCGGACCTTAGATGTAGGATACACATTAAGTCACAAACATGATTCCATGGTGGTTTTTGGTTTGTTTGATTTAGAGAGAGGAAGAAGAAGATGGGAAACTTTCTAGAGAGAGAAAGAGAGAAAACTTGATATGTATCAGATTGTAATGAAAGCTCCAACCCTCACCCTTGCTAGGTTAGGGGTATTTATACTTACAAGATACTAAGCGCCTCTACTAGGCTGTGGATCGAGCTGACAGTGAGTAAAGACCCGACCCGACTCCATAAATACTAACTAATACTAAACTACGTACTAACTAATATGATAACTACTACGAGCTACATAATGCTAAGCACTACTCGGGGTGACCGAGTCTTCTATATGAAAAACGTATTCCTAACAATCTCCCCCTAAGGGAGGTCACCCCGGAAATTAAACATTGAATTCTAGCATCTAAAACATCGTCGATATCTTTATAGCTCGTAGTCTTTGATTCTTCATTGTCATGAACTTTGTGCTTTCAGCAGCAGACTCTAGATGACTTGTTTAATGTGTAGGATGATCTTGGTATTACTTCAAGTTCATCATCCAAATGAGTATCTTCAAGTCATCTTTGAGCATAAATGTCTCCATGTGATTTGAACATCTTTGTGTCGGCATGCTCACACTTTTTAGAATCATGATCTTCTGCATCAGAATTGTAGAAGCATAGTTGAAGCCCATTATATGATCATGATTTCTTTGAATTTGATGTTGAATTGTGAGCATGAGGTGATGATTCAGCATCTTTTCTGTAGTCAGCAATAACCACCAAATGTTCCTGCATAAGACAGTTAGCAATAAAACGTCTGGTACTTACATGTTCGGAATTAGAGATCGTCAACAGCATAGTGTGAAGACTCCTTCTAATCCTTACCAAGGCCGTTCCCAAACCGGATACTCCCGAGAGGGCTTACAAGATCTACCTGAGTAGATCAACGATTGGGTGAGTCGCTGGAGATCACCCCACGACTGTAGACCGTTTTGAAACCGCCACGATCACTAAGCGTAATCCGAAAGGAATTACCGAAGTGACCTGCTTTCAGGGCTGTTTGATGTTGACCCTGGCAGGAAATTCCACTCAATCACTGGGAATTACATACGTATATTCCCTCATAAGTGTTCTTGGCAGATTGCTAAGATATGCGTAGGACTCATAATATTACAGCTGGTGTCCTTAATGTTGAACCACCAGTGTAGAAGTGACAAGTGTTCCTATGAGATCTTTAGATGTATCTCGTGGCTCTAGACTCGATAAGTGCATTATTTGGTCGTCGGAGACTGGAGCGGTGTCTCCTGTTTCAATATCAACATAGCTCGTAATGAGCGGTCAATAGATTATGCAGGGTTCCCCGTGAGAATGAAACAAGCTCTTTTGAGAGAACTTGAGTGGTTAGAAGGTTTAGTGCAGTGCGTCACTGGGTCCACGACGTCTTGTCTTCAATACCGATGTTACCTTAGTAACAATCAGTAGCATATGAATTGAACCCGGTTTCTGCCCTAAGGTTGAATAATGGGAGGGCTGTTTCTTTTCACCCTTTCTCATTTGATTTCTTTTTAGTTTTTCAACCCCTTCTTTCTCCTTTCTCATTTATCTCCCTTTTTTCATAATCATACCTAAGGACCTTCTAATACTATCTATTTGGTATTGTCCTTGGGTAGATACCTCCGGCTCTGGCAGATCATAGGACGGTTTTCCTAACCTTAGCCACCATATAACTTCATGACTATCCTATGTTGCCATTTGACCAAATCGTTGAAAACTCTCTCAAAGTGTTTATGATTAAGAAACACATTTTGCTAACACTTTGAGAGTTTTATGATTTTCAAATGCTCCCCCTTAACATGTGCTCATATGTTTTAATTTAAAATTTGCACATGTTGGGTAGAGTTGCACTTTTTGAATTGATCCACCTTAAGTGAACAAGACCCATTCGAGACACGTTTACATCACTAGTTGGACTAGCTTGAAATTATTACCCGTCCTGATCAAGTTCACAAAAGGTTTCTCGAAACGGTACACACTACTTAGACAAGTCCTCTTCGAGACACGCTTACATCACTGGTTAGACCAGCTTGAAATTATTACCCGGCCAGGACAAGTCTTTTCGTTTAATGACATAATTGTTTCGTCAATTCGTTGGTTACGCCTGAGTCACGCTCACATGAGATACTGAATCCATTATTCACCACTAGCCACTTGCTCCCCCTCAATATATGCATTGTTGTATCAAAGAGTTTAGCACATATGGGAGAGCATATATATAATTCCAAAACATCACATTTTAAATCACATTCTCTCCCCCGATCAAAATTTTCAAATCATTTGAGATTTTGTGATCCCAATTGATTTAAATGAGTTTAAAAATATAGGAGAAAAAGTGGTTAGATTTGAACATGTACTAATTTTTGCGACACTTATTCACTGCTGCTGGTGCACAAAGTTTAGAAAGGTGCAGAAATTTTGAGCAAATACGCTCCCCCTCAATTAATGACCCGTTTTCTATTTAAAGAGCTGTAGTCATTACATTGAGCGGCAAGTATTTGTGAAAATTTAAGTCCAATAGCCACCTTGTAAACCACAAAAACTCTCTTGAAGAATCATAGATGAGAGAGATTTTCGGATGAAAGAAGACTTCTCTTCTTTTACAAGAAATGATGCACTGAAACGTACATCATTTTGGAGAAACATGGATATAGAGTAATCCATGCCCGAGTGAACTTCACCCGGTGGGAGGAACAACCGTCTTTTTGGTGACGAGTTTTCCCATAAATAACAACGGGTTGCTATCTGAAGTAATAGCAAGCCGATATGACATGTTTTAATCATTTATTATAACTTCTGCTCGAGCTTCAAAATTCCGTGTCATTATTGAATGACATTTCTAGAATCTTAAATGTTATCGATAAACAGAAGACATGCCTAGAGATGAACTATTTTTGTGTTCTTGGTTTTTCAGATTTTTATAGGTTTTATATGTTTTATATTTTTGTATTTTTCTTTTTGGTTTTGAGTATGTACAAGGATATCTGAAGCAAATCCATTACTCCTCATTCTCCTCCTGAAGACTTTTGAGTGTTTCTGGTGTGATGCTCTTCATTCCAAGACGCGGGAGAATGAATTGAAATCGTTCTCTCGGAAATGCTTTTGTGAAGATATCAGCCAGCTGAAATTCTGTCCTCACGAAGTATAGCTCCACAATTTCCTTTTCAACTTGTTCCCTGATGAAATGATGTCGAATATCAATGTGCTTTGATATGGAGTGCTAGACGTTGTTGCAACAGAGAGCTATGGCACTTTTGTTAACACAGTACATCGGAATCTTGTTGTAAATGAAACCATAATCTGATAGTTGAGACTTCATCCATAGGCTTTGAGCACAACATGATGACATGGCTATGTATTCAGCCTCTATGGAGGAGATGGAAGTACTCATTTGTCTCTTTGATGACCAACTAACTAGCTTGTCTCCCAGAAATTGAGCTGCACCTGAAGTACTTCGACGCGTATCTTGACACCCCGCATGATCTGCGTCAGAATAGGCCGTGAGGGCCATAGCAGTGTCTTTAGGGTACCAGAGACCCATATGTATAGTCCCTTGAAGATACCTGAAGACTCTCTTGACCGCTTCCAAATGCTTTTTGGTGGGCTTGGATTGATACCCAGCGCACATGCACACGGCAAATAGAAGATCAGGCCTACTAGCAGTGAGGTACATTAGGGATCCAATCATGCTGCGGTACTTAGTTTGGTCGACTGGGATCCCGACAGTATCCTCATCCAGTTTTAATCTTCCGACCATCGGAGTGTCAACTGAGTCACTTGATTCAATTCCAAACTTCTTCAAGATTTCAGTGGCGTACTTGGATTGATTGATAAAAATGCCATTGGGATTTTGAGATACTTGTAATCCCAAGAAGAATGACATTTGTCCCATCATAGACATTTGGAATTTTGAGTTCATTTCTTTGGCAAAGCGATCACATTCCATAGGTTCAGAAGAAGCAAAGATAATGTCATCTACATAGATTTGAACGTGAAGCAGATGTTTGCCCGATCTTCTGGTAAACAGTGTAGGATCAACAACACCCTTGGTGAACTTGTTAGCTAGAAGAAACTTGGATAACGTGTCATACCATGCTCTGGGAGCCTGCTTTAGTCCATATAGTGCCTTTTTCAAGCGATAGACATGATTTGGACGTTCAGGGTCCACAAAGCCTTCAGGCTGACTCACATATACTACCTCCTTCAAGTTGCCATTTAAGAATGCAGTCTTGAAGTCCATTTGATATACAACCATATTCTGACTGGCCGCATTAGCAAGGAAAATCCTGATGGCTTCAATTCTAGCAACGGGTGCGAAGGATTATTCAAAGTCAATTCCTTCTTCTTGTCAGTATCCCTTGGCCACTAGCCTAGCCTTGTTTTTTAGAACATCACCACACTCATCAAGCTTTACTTTGAAGATCCACTTGAGAGCTATAATCATAGCGCAGTTTGGAGGAGGCACCAATTCCTATACATCGAGTCGATCAAACTTATGTATTTCTTCTTGCATTGCAGTGAACCAGGATTCTTTACTCAGTGCATCTTTAAAATCCTTAGGTTCAGCTTTGGATAGTATGGAATTGACAAAGCACCACAAGGTATCGGTTGCAAGTTGTTTACGTGTAGATACCGGTCGTGAGGGATTTCCAATGATGTTGTCAATTGGGTGATCATTTGTCCATTTTCTGAAATGCTCATGATATTGATGATTGTGAACTGAAGTGGCCGTGTTTGAATCCTCTGAAGAAGTAGCCTCATTGGAGGGTTCAGAAGCAAATATGTTGACAAATGGCTCATCATCAGGTTGAGCACTGGGATTTACTTCAAAAGAGTTATCTGAAGCAGTTCCTTGATGTACAGACGAGGTTTGATCGTTTGACGTGAGTTGAGTATGACTGGATGATGGAGCATCTTGACGAATGGAGATGGAGGCAGATGGACCATTTGTATCTTGAGAGGCATTTGCAACAGCAACATTAGGATCTATACCTTGTGGAGAAGGCTCGATAATCTGCTGTGACTCAAAATATTCATCAAACATTGGATCAAATAACTTCTTCAATTCCTCACTTGTGGGGGGTACATAAGGAGCTGCAGTAGTGGAAGACTGTACAAGTCCTGAACTAATCAGTCCAGGTGTCAGAAGGTTAGGTGCGGGTCCCGAACTGGAGTGTCCTGGAGCCGTATGCTCAGTCAGCTCATCAAACGTGACATGAATGGTTTCCATGATTTGTCGGGTTCTTTTGTTGTAGATTCGGTAACCCCTTTTATCTGGTGCATAACCAATAAAGATCCCAATATCAGCTTTTGCCTTTAGCTTACCCAAGTCTTCACTATCGTTAGTTGGGTAACATAATGCACCAAACACACGTAGAAACGAAAGATCAGGTTTTCTTCTATGCACCAGCTCATAGGGGGTTTTGCTGTGAAGAGGATGAATCAGTGATCGGTTTTGGGTGTAGCAAGCAGTTGCAATTGCCTCCGCCCAGAGGAACATTGGAGATTTGGAAAATATTAGCATGGTTCGAGCAGCTTCTACAAGGGTACGGTTTCATCTTTCAACGACTCCATTCTGTTGACTTATGCTTAAGATTTTCATAAAATTGAGTAAGTTGCTTGTTGAAAAACTCTGTTCCATTGTCTGTGCGAACGAATCTGACAGTTTTATTGAGTCTAACTTGCAGCTGCTTGATAAGTTTAATGATGATCTCGGGTGTCTCATTTTTGGATCTCAAGAACTTTACCCATGTAAACCGAGAGTAATCGTCAATGACCACTAGAACATATCTTATCCCATTGATGCTTTGTATTCTCATTGGTCCACACAGATCCATGTGAAGGGTGTGAAGAACTTCCATAATGGTGTTGATTGGTTTGGGTTTGTGAGTGTGTTTCTTGCTTTTACCCAGCTGACAGGCTGAACAAAGATGATCTTTTTCAAATTTCAGCCGTGGCATGCCTTGAACAAGATCTTTGCGTGTGAGCTCATTGATGGTACCGAAGTTCAAATGGTTTAAACGACGATGCCACAACCATGATTGTTCTTCGAGGCCTTAGATAACAAGCAGATAGGTGATGACCTCATCATATCTTCGATAGAGATGGTGTAGAGGTTTGTGCCACGACTACCTTGCAAAAGTTCATGCCCATCCAATTCTCTAACGAAGCATGTGTGTTTTCTAAAGGCTACTTCAAGATCAGAGTCACAAAATTGACCGACGGAAAAGAGATTGTGCCCAAGCCCTTCCACATAGTATACTCTAGAGATCACACTGTCACCAAACACATAGTCACCATACCCCATAAAGGCACCAAAATGATCATTCCCGAATCTAACAGTCCCGATAAACTTTTTCACGAAATTCCTGAGCTGTGAGCGATCCCCAGTCATATGTTTTGAGCAGCCTGAGTCCAAATACCAAAGGACGATTTGTACGACCTGCATTTGAAACCAGACAAATATAGATAACTGAAAAATGTGGATCCCCAAGCACAATTAGGGTCCAATTGGTTAGCACAAGCATATTCAATGGAGACAGAAGTGGAAGGTTCAGTGGTATCATTAGGCACATCTTTACTAGTGGGTGCACTGGACCTATCATTAACGCATTGTGTCACTAGAGGAAAAGTCCTACCAGTTGCCTTCCATACCTTAACATTTGCAAACTTAAGATTGGTCATTTTAGTTACAGGGCATTGACTTCCTAACGTGAACTTACGTCCAGTGGGTCTCCATTGAAATCCTACAGTGGTAAATAGATTTCCTGTGGCTTTCCAAACACGTTTAACAGGGGATACATAGGAAGACTTCAAATATGTCACAACACACGCATCATGATTACCAGAAATTAAACAGTCATTACATGTCTTACAAAGAGCATCAGAATTCGAATTAATTACAGTACGCTTATAGCTAATACTAGAATCATCACGATTCGTTTCATTGAAGACAGTTTTATTGTTCCTAATGTGGTCTTCTACATTCTTCCCTTGATCACTTTTAGCCGGCGATGTCCTATCATTCCTTGTATTGCAACTAGGCTTTGACCCGCTAGCTTTAGTGTCAATGTTTACTCCTGTAGAATTAATGACGGGAACATTAGATTGTTGCACTGGTGTTTGTTTTCTAGTAAGTGGTGTGTTACGTTCAGAAGTTGTCAAGAGCACATCAAAGGTAACATGCTTGTTCTTAATCTTAGAGGAAAATGCATTAAGCTTATCTCGCATGCTAAGGCCTTTAGGACATGTACCAATGGCATATTCTAGGAGTTCTTGTGATCTATTGGTGAGGAAACATGCATCTGAGATGATGTTATAAGCAGGTCTCATCATTCTACTCTCTTCAATGGTCTCACGAAGCATGTCAAGGCAATCCTTAAGATGTCTAAGATAATCACTGTGGACTAAATCATTATTCCTAAGGGGAAGCGGAATGGTCACGACATCACATGCATAATTTTTACATTTACAGACCTTGGAGAAAACATTACCACATGCCACAGTAGGCATTTTCCCTTTCAACTGAGTCTTTAGATTCTCAATTTCCATTAACAAAGAATTTATTTTTTTCATTGGTTTTGACACGAGTGATCTTAATCGAATCATATAACTCTTAGTAATGTTGTTTGACCATTGAATTTTCAGCTTGAAAACAATCATTTTCATGTTTGAGATGGTTGATAATGTTTTGAAATTGAAAATTCTGAGAATCTGTCGACGGCGGTTTTTGGGATTCAATCACATCACTCTTGTTAGATTTCAGTTGGGCAATTTGGGCCCTCAATTTTCGAATCGTGTTAGTGTGAGCTTGAATTTTTTCATCCCGTTTGGCTAATTCAAAATATGCATCAAATTCAGGAGCATTCGAGGATGTCTTGGCATATGTAATTTTAATCCTTTCTTCTAAATGTTGATATTTTAATTGCAGATTAAGATTATCAACTTCTAGTTTCGAAAAATGCCTGACCATGTTATCATGATCATCGTTTTGAATTTTTTCTTGCAATTTTTCTCCCCCTCAAGCTCAACAACACAATTCTGGAAAACATTTAAAGCACCAGACATTTCATGAAATTGACACGCAGTTAATGAAGAATCAGTAGCAGTATAAAACACATCTTGTGCAATGCATTTAGCAATCAAAGCATCATTCATGATAAGAGCATTCTTCCTCGCAATTTCACTATGTTGAAGGTCTATAGCAATTTGTTTTCCCTCATGTTCCAAATCTTTAAACACATCTTTCATTTCTTTTACTTCAGATTCAAGGGACATTTGCATGCCCTCAAAGTGTTCTTTGATAAGTTTAAAAAATGGAATGACTTCAGTTTAGTAACACTCTTTTGTTAATTCAAAACCCCTTTCACCCTCAGTAATTCCCGTTGGTGTAATTCTCTTTTTACATGTTTTATCAAAATCAGCAAACATTTGACAAAGAACGTAGATGCTAATAAGAGTTTTACATTGTGTGGGAAGAGCTAACTGAATTAGGTGCATCGGTGTATTGGGAGGATACACCGTTGGGGTAGCAAACCTTTGAGGAGTTATGGCCTTAAGTTTTTCAGCTTTCATTTTCTCAACGTCTAAAGGCCAAAATATCTGTTCTGGTGTTAACTTAGTTTGGGGTACAAAAACAGTCAATCGATTCTGTTCATAGTAATTATGAGGTTTGATGTTGACACATTTTTTAATGCACTTGGGATCCTTCACTTTATTCTCTAATTTTTCTCTATTGACTGACTCTGTCTCATAAATCTCCTCAGTATTAGGCACATCAGGAGGGGCATGATTAGGCATAAGCATCACATTAGCATCATATAAGGCAGGTTGAGTGACACTAATGCTCCTACGAAAATTAGTTTTGGGCACTCCTAAAACCTTATTGCTATGTTCATCTCGCAACTTAATGTGCTNAATTTTTCTCTATTGACTGACTCTGTCTCATAAATCTCCTCAGTATTAGGCACATCAGGAGGGGCATGATTAGGCATAAGCATCACATTAGCATCATATAAGGCAGGTTGAGTGACACTAATGCTCCTACGAAAATTAGTTTTGGGCACTCCTAAAACCTTATTGCTATGTTCATCTCGCAACTTAATGTGCTTATGCATCATCTGAGCAGTTTGAATGGTTTGGCCTTGTGTGTACAACTTATTTTCAAGCTTGTTCTTTAATGCTTAAAGATTGGAAAAATCATTTAAGAGTTTAGTTTCTTTACTTTGAAAATCAAGTTTTAGTGCGGTTACACTTTCCTGAATCTCCTGTTTTTGTTTAACAGTTTGATCAATTTGATTTTGTAAAGATTTTATCTCCATTCTTAAAGCTTCTTCCTTTAAGTTTCTTTCGGTTATATATGTACACATTTGCCAATCCATTTTCTGCTCACGTTCGGTTAACTCAAATCGTGCACGTTGTTGATAAATATTCACCTGATCTTTGAGAATATTAATCCTAGTAGTCAAGGTATCATCAGGCACAGCAGCAGTGTATTCATCCAATTCACATACATTTTTATCAACAGAGGATTCATCACTTGGTACCACAGACTCGACGTTGTGTCTTTGTCATACCTCGCCAAGGCGGAAACGCGAGTGTGTAACTTCATGGATATCATCACAACACCTGGTGTCTAAATAGAGAAATACTACATGCACATAAGATAAAGCAAAGTACAAACACAAAGTGTTGTAACAATACCCCAAAATAAAATAACCAAACCAAAACCCAAAGGTATCTTCAATAGATATGAAAGTACCAAATGAAAAACATAATTGTATCACAACCAAATCCAAATAATGTCAAATCCAAACATAAAATAAAGTCTTCGAATGCAACTAAGTCTCGCCTAATTGCTGCTCTCAACTTTAGCCTTAGAATGCTCACTAGAAAATGATGCTTAAANTATGAAAGTACCAAATGAAAAACATAATTGTATCACAACCAAATCCAAATAATGTCAAATCCAAACATAAAATAAAGTCTTCGAATGCAACTAAGTCTCGCCTAATTGCTGCTCTCAACTTTAGCCTTAGAATGCTCACTAGAAAATGATGCTTAAAACGTCAACATAATGTTGGTGAGATTCATAGGTTTAAGACACACATTCACACTCAAGGCAACCAGTTCACTGTGATTATAAAACATAGCTGGACAAATAAATATAGTTATCATATAAGCTAACATGAAATCACACAATAAAAGGCAACCATTGGGACGAAATGCCCACCGATCCAAATTCACAACATCCGGGTCGGAACGTGACCCCCCGATCCAAATTCACAACATCCGGGCCGGAACGTGACCCCCGCTCCCAAATAATATCATCAATTAGGTCGCATGCGCGAGCAACAGGATAAGCATCCTCCCAATTGGATCCCATTATAACCATACAACATATTAGTGAGTAGGAGTATTACTCTCCAATTGGATACTTCCCCCCAATTGGACATCAATTAGGTCGCATGCGCGAGCAACAGGATAAGCATCCTCCCAATTGGATTCCATTATAACCACATAACATAATAGTGAGTAGGAGTATTACTCTCCAATTGGATACTCCCCCCCAATTGGACCACACAGCATTATCACACAACATTCATCACATAGCATTCGTACGATAACATTATAAGTCCAAGCTTTTAGACCACACATAATCACAGTAACTCAAATCATTTAAGACAAGCATAATTCCCATCCCAAGTTTAAAACAAAGTAAAAAGTATGGGACTATGAACTTACATCAACTTTGCAGCTTCCAACAAATACAAATCACAAATCTATACAACACACAAATAAGTTCACGTTACACACGGTCAAGTTATAAGCTATAACCCATGTAATACTCATATGACGGATGTCTAAGGTTCATATGACCCACCATGGATATCCTAGACTCCATACTAAACACCACCAATCACTAATGCTCACTAAATCCCTTGCACTTATAATTTCAGAAAATGCAGAATTTTAGTACATTCACCCACATAAAATCACGACCAAACAAGCTCCACAACTCACACCAAAAATTCACCATGGTCTCTCATAAGCATACAAGCTAATCCCAGAAGGCCATGGTATAAAAACACACACAAGTATTTTTACAAAAATCAAACTTTAAAACTATCCAGATTCGGATCTGTACGCACACCAAAACGTTTTAATCAAAATAAAATACTTCTACAGCTTTTTATCGCGAATCCTTTTCGTGGGAGTCTAAGATAACTTAAAACTCAACTCTCCGAGAAGGGCTAACCTAGATATCACTTTTTCAACCACAAATCACTATCAAACTTTTACCCAAATTCTGTCCCGGTTTAACAGCTTTAACACCTTATCTTTGAAAAATCAAAAGACTAACTTCCCGACCTCGAAATCAATCGTAGTTGGACTTTTTTGAAATCCCTTTCTCCGAACTATAATTTAGACTCAAAATTCGTGATCTAACTCATTTCCATCTATTAAATATCTTCGTATCTTTACAGGACTATGTTTCTATCCAAACCCTAACTCATTAACTAACGCGTTTAATGACCAAATCTCTTTACCAATCATCATAATATTATTAACCAATGATCCCAACATGTTTAACATCATTAATTTACAGAAGTTTCATAAACCCTAGATCCATCATAATTATTATTACATGAATTAGAATAATATTTAAACAATTGAACATATGTTTTAAGAATTATACCTTGATCTTTGATTATTGCTTCAAGAAAATAAACCCTAACTTTTTTCTTCCTTTTTCTTCTCCTTGGATCGACCATATACACAAAGAAAACATTTTTGGGGTGTTTGGGTTTGTTTATATATTAATTATGGATAATCCTTGGGCCTAAGAATCATAATTGAACTCAAATTGGGTTTCCTTTCCCCTTGTTCTTTCCCTATTCGGCCGATCCCTCTATCCCATATATTATTTTTATTTTTTTTATAAAATTTAATTATTACACTCAAAACCTTATACTTTTGATATTTTATAACATCCCATAACGAAACCTAACGTCTTTCGCGATAAACCTTAATTTTACGACAATCCAGAAAATAATCATTTTCAAAATAAAGTTTCCAAAAATAGAATTTTACACACTATATAAATATATCCTACGAAAACAATCTCCTCGTAACTTACTATCGCTCAAATACTTGAACGAAGACTTGTTACGCAAAACCACAAAACACCAAAACTACACAAGTCATTTCTACACCACAAAGGCGATCAAAATGAACTTACCCAAAATCAATACTTCCCAAATCATAATAACAACCACACACACAAAGGGATTTAGTGCCACATTCATACTTACCACCAATATCTCATATATATCTCACACATATACCACACAGAAACACTTAATTCACACCAAACAAAGTCAAATTGATCGAGACTATTAGTCAAACTAATCTGCTAAAATCACGGTTGTCACAGTCTTACATATTGTTCATATGGGATAACATTGCTATTTCCCATATCAGCAGTATTTGATTCCACAACGTTTGTTTGTTTTACTTTGTTATGAATCCTTTGTTCATGCATCACATTATCATCACATACAACGGAAGATGCTCGACAAGGTACATCAGATTCTTTGTTGTGGTCCACATGTTGTTGTATTGGGGTAACATTACTGCTTTCCAATTCAACATCATCTGGCGTGACAACATTAATTTGATGTATTTCATTGAGAATCTTCGGTTCATCACACTTTTCATATGTTTCATAGAACTTTAGTACCTCAGATATGATGGATGAGTTGGGGGAACCAGATTGTTGTGGTGATGTGACTGCAGATGATATATTGGTCATGAAGATGGTTTGTGCAGTGGGTTCATCATCAACGTCAGAATCGAAAGCATCACAATCTTCGGCCTGCAAGATGTTTGGATCGTTGAGAGCTAAGTCCTGAACTGGTTGATCATCCACATCGGCATCAAATGTGGAGAAACAGCAGCTGCTCCTCATCCAATGGTACTCCATTCTCTTGTGCTTGCATCAGTAACATCTTATCCTTGAAGTAGTCAGAGTTCTGAGGACGTTTCGGTTGAGTGCAGTTCCTTGCAATGTGACCTAACCCACCACAGTTATAACATTTGGGTTGTCTTCCCTGTCCCTGATTAGCATTCCCCATTCTATTCTGAGCATAACCCCGGACTCCATTCCTTTGGTTGACATTTTGCCTTCCTTGAACGACAACGCGTCCATCTTCCACCACAGCCATGTTACGAGGGTTAGATGAGGTTCTAAGTTGGTTGTTGGTTTGAGGTAGTGTTGCTCTGAATTGTTGAACAAGCAATGACACTTGGTTGGTGAGATTATCAATCTTCATACCAGTGTGAGAATACCTTGAATCAGGTTGAGTTGATTTGATGCTTGTTGCTGATTGAACAGATGACTGACCAACAGGTGAATGATTCTGAGTTGCTTGTGTAGATGGGTGACTGATTTGATCAAGGGGGGTTTTGGTTGAGTGCATGAACACTTGAGACGAGTGCAAGAGGGTCATTCGTCGTAGGATTGAGCTTCTCTCTCAACTGACGGTCATACATTGCATGATTCTCATGTTGTTGCAAGTAAGCATAGAGCTGTTCATAGTTGGTGGTTCTGAGTCCTTTGTTGAGCTTCACAGCTGTGACGAATCGATCCCATTCTGGTGACATGTTGTTAACAAACTTTGAGTTGAGTTGGATATTAGGCATTGTCATTCTAATCATTTTCATGTCATTAACAAGCTTATGGAATCTGACATAGTAGTCTGTAATGTTTTCACCGGGGTTCATCTTGAAGTGCTCAAACTCATCATACAACTGAGACTCACGATCTTCTTTGGTAAGTTCCGAACCAGCTAGCAGCATTTTGACATTATCCCAAACAGCTTTGGCTTCTGTGTTGAAGTTAATGAGCTTGTACACGTCCTTGGGTAACCCTTGTATCACAATGTTGGAGGCTCGAATATCTGCCTCGTAGAGCTTCTTTTCAGCTTCATTAAGATCATTGTAAGTGCGTGGTCTGTCAATTCCCAATGTGACTGTACCATCTTCACCGGTGGAGATAACATCTCTAGTGGTGCCCATTTGAAACGGTCCTTCATCAATTGATTTGAGAATGTTTTCCCCATTCTCCTTCCCTTGACAATAAAGTCGAATTCGTTGAGACCATGATTCATAATCAGTCCTATCGAGCATAGGAGGTCGGGTATCGGACCCAGCAGCTTGAATGTCATCAGTTGAAGCCGTAGTTGTCATGATGTAGTCTTAACCGGGATTTTACAACTTTTGTGACTTAAACCGAGAAATCGATTCTTTCTCGGGATTTTAGTAAAGTCAACAGAAGAAACCAAAAAGACGTAACGTGCGAAATAGACTTAGAATGAGAACTTAGATGAGTCACAATTTGTGCTAAGTGTCAAGTCGCGACAAGTCAAGTAACAAAATATCCAATCGTGATAAGTCAAGTCGTAAGAGTTAACTCGCAACGTCCAATCACATTCAGATTAATCAAAACGACTTAAGTTGCAACAATTCACCAAGCACAAGTAGTTAACAAATCACAAAAATCTCACTGCTGAGTTAATTGCTACACACCACCACAATACAAGAGCAAATCGGTGAAAAATAGAGATAATCGCTACAACAGAGATAATCACTACAAATAGCCAATCACTAAAAAACTAATCGCTGGATGAGGTAATCGCTAAAAACAGCAAATCGCTAAAATAATCGCTGGATTTAGGTAATCGCTAGTCAAGAGTTAATCGCTGCTGAATGCTAATCACTAGATGAGATAATCGCTAAAGACAGCAAATCGCTAAAAAGCTAATCGCTGAATTTAGTTAATCGATAACCACTAAAAGACACAGTGAACTAATCGCTACCACAAAAATCCAAACCAGTCGCTATCTAGCGATTTTGTCCGGTTGTCCAAAAATAGCAAAACACACTAATTGCTAGAGTTAAACGCTACCCAGGCTGAGCTAATCGCTACGAAGAACACCTAACGTAGAGGTAATCACTACCAAGAAAAACGCCACAAACACCTTCAAATCTTCAAACTAACGAAAGATAAAGCCTATCCAACTGAAGGACTAAGTAAATATAACACCACTAATCACTAAAGTACATTCAAAACACTTCATATAACACAAACAAGATCAAACCAAGATGTTTTTCTAGTAAACTAAACTAACCAACAAAAAACCAAAGAAAACCACACTAAATCCGAATATTCAAGGCCCTAAGATGAAACCTTGGCTCTTGATACCAATTGTAAGATACACATTAAGTCACAAACATGATTAAGATGGTGGCTTGGTTCGTGGGTTATGTAGAGAGAGAAAGAAAGATGGGAGCCTTTTCTAGTGAGAGAAAGTGCAAGATATTAGATTGAATGTAATGAAAGGTCCAACCCTCTCCACATGTGGAGAGGGGTATTTATACTTACAAGATACTAAGTGCCTCTACTAGGCTGTGGATCGAGCTGACAGTGGGTAAAGACCCGACCCGACTCCACAAATACTAACTAATACTAAACTACGTACTAACTAATATGATAACTACTACGAGCTACATAATGCTAAGCAATACTCGGGGTGACCGAGTCTTCTATATGAAAAACGTATTCCTAACAATAATTCCTTTTCAAATAAAATCAAGCTTAGTATACACTGTTATACTTAATACAAAAAATGACGATAAGTATTTTTGTGTGTTATACTAAATGATTATTTGTTTTTCTTTGTATCTTAGTATTCTTAGTTAATATTTTTGAGTGCTTATAGTTATCTTTAGTTGAGCTAATTATATCTATAATCACAAGCGTTTTACATGCTTTGTTGCTATGTGTTGATTATCAGTTTTCCGGGTTATGTGTCAATAGGACTTAGACTAGACTTCTTGCACTAAGTTGCCTAATTGGTTTTGCATTGCATATAGGCATAGAACACTTTTCTTGCATATGTGTTATCGACATTTTGCAAGTTTTAGGATGTTTTAGTAACCTTCTTAGGAATAGAAACTAAGTTGGTTGATCATGTGCATCGAAAGATATTGTCTTACACAATTATTTTTCCAAAGGTTAAAGTATAAAAAGTATGTCACCTCAAAATACTTAACACTTTCATTAAATTCGTAACATGATCTCTAAAACATCACATCTTCGTGTCTTGCTTGACCATGGGTTGTCTAAACAAGACAAAAGATCATATTAATACATTAATATTAAGTAAAAGAAAATGTATTAAACTTGCATTGATCTAACACACATACAAAATGTTTTAAACATTTAGTATTTTACATATGTTGTATAAAAATAGTTAAGATAATTATTTTTATACTAATGAGGTGTTGAAAAACTAAGAATATTATTCTTAATAATATAAATAATTTTTCACAAATATAAATAAATGACAATATCAAAGTAGTAACTTAATATGTCATTAACCTCACACATACTACTAGTATTAGAATAAATGGAACACATTCCCTAAATTTTTATTTTCTTTATAAAAGGAGTGATCGTGAGGGTCAAGAAAGATTTCGAGTACATATTAATTCATTATTCAAATTATGATTGATATCATTATCGAATGTAATTGACAAGTTTTCGAGTATGGACATAAAATTGGAGTCAGTATTTGTCTAGCTTCAAGATAACATCAAAATATGATGAAATATATTATCTTGAATCTACATACTCAATCACACTCGATTGTTATGAAAATAATGACGTCCTCTCAAGACGAAAATAATATGCATCGGATCATAACTCACACTTGTGTTGAAGATGTCATATTGAGTCTTCTTGTCCAATGTTGTGTTCCAAACATTAAACCAATATGTTTAAAAGATGCATAAAATACACAACTAAGTAGGATTGACAACTTGGATGTTTCATCTGAAATATTCAAGTAATTTACTTTGCAATGCAATTAGTATATGTGTCATTTACGAAAAACCAAACACGAGCAAAGAAACAACATATGTAAACTTTGCTCATGAATAACTCAACACTCAAAATCACATGTCTATTAAAAGTGTTGCACATAATATGTTATTAACCATTATGTAAGTCATCAATCTTTGAGAATATCACATGTATTTTTCTTATCAAAAGATTGACAAAGGATAAATTATAACCTATGCATCTTATTTTCGTTGTAACATGAACGGTTATGTTACAAGAGAATACATTGCATCTTGTTAACAAATATAGGATATTAGAGTTGAATAATAATCCAATACAACATGTGTCATTGCATAAACAAGTAAAATTGGTCATACACTAAAATACTTGTTTCACTAAGCATTCGTAAGAGTGATAAGTTTCCTCTAAGAAAAGCATATTTTTTGGAATATACAATATGTCTCATTTCAAATATAATACTCACAAGATCTATTGAGGTAAATAACCTTTACTAGATTCTTCTCTCAATATATGCTAAGGAGCATTATTGAAACACTCTCGATGTAGTAAATTCTACATTGTATCACATTAAAGCATCTCTTGGATCAAAAAAAACCAAATCATGTTAAAATAACATGTAACAACTCAACAAAAAAAGATGTCGTCCAAGAGATCTTAAATTGCACCATCTAAACCAAATAATCTCTAAATCTCAAACACGAAATTGAAACATTGTGTTTGCCTTTGTTAGGATATTGTGTAAGACGTGTCATCTTCATGAACATGATTTTGAAATATGTCTAGTTGAGTCATACTAGGCCATGTAGTAGCAAAATTAGTTCATGTCATCTTTGCTACACTTCGATAGCCAAATATAGGAATTTGACTTTTTCTAACATGAGAATGACTACTGGAGAACCTATCACACTAGAAATTCAATTTGACCTAACGATTGAATTGCTTCCAGGAGAGAAGTTGGGTTCGTGTTATAACCCGTAAAAATGGTCGTGTTTAGCCTGAATTGAGCACCACTAGCGATAGTCTCATACTCATTGTCTAACTTGAAATGTTTTCATTCCTACATTTGACTAAAGATAGTCTACATCAATGATCTTTATCTCCTATTAGGATTTCATTTGAACAAGTAGTAATTAGATACTCCCTAGCAAACCTAGGTTACTTGCATTCCACACTATGTTGTTTGACACATAATGGATTTGGTATGCCTATCACTATGAACCCTTAGAAGTCATATAGTCATACACTAGAGTCAAAACCTATAAATTAAAGTAGTCTCGAAGTTGTCCTAATTCCCTGGTCATCACTTCGCCTTCTTCCAAGTAATATACTCTTTTGCCATGGGGAGGTTAGATACAAACCTAGTAGAACTCGGAGTAGGCTTGACAACTTAAATATTTCATCCGAAATATTCAAGTAATTTTAACTTGCGATTGCAATTGTTAAAAGTCATATCCGAAACATCTTATTCAAGGCCTTTTGACAACATATGTTAAAACGCTCATCCAAATGCCCAAAGCTAACATCAACCTTTGGATAACAAAGGACTCACGATTCACTACATAAGTGATTAGTAGTTCCTCTCATCCTCGTGTGAATATACACTCCTTAAGACCAAGTATACTCATTTCCGCTAATTCTTCCTATCCCTATAGGTTTGTCATCGTGTTTTGTCTTCAAGCTCACCTCATAGATAATGAGGATTGAACTTATCCATTAGCTTTAGGATAGAAAACAAACCATCACCGTATCTCGTCAAGAGTATGTTGATACTCTCTTTCTTCCGAATAGTGTCTTATGACTATTTAAATATTTCATTGGAAATATTTAGGTCATCCTTTATGTTTCGTCTAATGACTATTTAAATATTTCACTGGAAATATTATAGTCATCTCTTGTATCTCATCTCATGACTTTTTAAATATTTCACTGGAAATATTAAGCCATCCTTCACATCGCTCTAATGACTACCTATATATTTCCTCGGAAATATAAAAGTCATCTTTTCTCGTCTAGTACTACCGTTCATCTCGTAAAAAGAATTTATTAGGTATAAATTCTCTCCTCGTGTCGAAAAGTCTCACTAATCTATCTTCTGATTCCTCAGCCTTTTCCCTTTCACTTCCACATGGTACTAAACACATCATATGTTTAGTTACTTCCATATCCATTATCTTCTCAACTTATCTACACTTTTCCACTTTCATTCTACACCACCAATGCTTCCGCATCCCACTCATTTTCCTCACACCTCAAGCCAAAAACCGCTAGGATATGTTGAGATTACTCTTCTTCATCAACATAGATAATCCCACTAGAACCTTATCACTAACCTCATAACCTTGAAGATTTTATCTTCTTAACCCTTAGGATATCTCCACGTAATCACATGCCTCATCATATGAATGTTCTATGAATATTCACAATAATTGAGAAGAGCTACGTGACTTCAAAAGGTGAAGTTTATTGTATGCTATCCACCACTTGTCATGACGGTACTAAGCTCATCGCTTCTGTCAACGTTTATTTTCCTCTTTATTTTTATTTTACATCTTGTCCGGATGGTCATAGATTAAGGGGGAGCGAAAACACACTCATATAGTCTTTCAACAAACACTCTCAAGAACACACTAATGTGGTTCTTATTCCCTAGAAAACTTCCCTTTAGCTGCCCAGAACTAGGCTGCATAGGAAAATTCATGACTTCCAAGTCACGGTACCGTTAAATAGGCCACGGTACCGTAACGGTACCGTGCGGTATTTAGTGGTACCATGCCCCTTTTTGACGAATTTTCTCTATTTCCTTTAGATCCCTGCATCCCTAACCTCAAACCTGCAAAATTTTGCAAACTCACATGCACCCTAAGATTCATTCACTACATCATAGGACACTACCACCAACCTTAATTCGAATCCCACAACTCTTGCCTATTTAAGCCTCACCATTGCAAGCCTATCTCACATCAACATCATTCATCATCACACTTAACCCTTATAACTAAACTTCACTCTTGATAGTGTTATTTAGTTTCAAAACCTTCAACCCTTATATCAATCCAACTTAAACCTTTTAGCTACACTTCACTCTTGATAGTGATAGTTAGTCTAAAAAAACCTTCAACCCATCGATCATTCCACTCAAACCTTACAACTATTCCTTACTTTGGATAAGTGTTAGTTAGTTCAACAACCTTCAATCCTTATAATTACACGAAACCCTTCATGCACCAAATTATCTCTAACACACAACTAGGATCATCCAAACTAGAAATCTAGAACTTCATTACCTCAACCACGTTAGAGATATCCACCAACAATCCTGTTAGGATCACATGCACATTTTCGTTTTCTCTTTTGAAATATATCATGCATCTCATTATTAGTGCAAACGATATATTAATCTAAACCATCTTTTCCTACCTTTCCTCAAAGGTCAAAATCAACACTTTCCCATCTTATGGAATCATTTCCATTCGCATCTAGGTGCATATCATTCTCATTTTCATTTTTTTTATATATCTTCTATCGAGTTGATTTTATGGCATGACTTGTCATAATAGTAATCATTTAGATTATGTCTTATCAACATGCCATCCTTAACACCAATGATCTTAGGTAGATGATTATGTCATTCAAAAGGTTTGTTAGAACTTGCCTTCCCAATGACAACTTGGAAGAAGTCATTTTATGTGTCCGTCAACAAACGAATCTCGTTCTTGTTAGTGTGATTGATAGAACAATTACACATTAGGTTGTTGGTCGAGTTGTGACACTCAAGTGTCTTTGAATTGTAATATGTATTCATCTTTTTTTGTCGCTCAACTTTCTTGGGCTTTCTTTTTGGTCTTTATCCTTTTGGCACATTTTTAGGTTGTGTCACTCATTGCTTTTAGGAAGCTACTTAGTTTAACTCGTGCATGTCTTGCTATGTGCTTTATAATGTTACTCCTATACTTTTATATATTATGTTGCACGAAGCTAACCCTTGATGTAGGAAAAGCCTTTGTAAGAATTTGATCCATGGATCCGCTAGATACTAAGGTGAATAAACAAGGGGATTCAATCACCATAGGGGAGCATTGAGCTAGGGGGAGCTCAAGAATGTTTGATTACATAGCATGGAGTCTTTCTAATAGTGGTTATAGAAGACTTCACTAGGATGATGCAAGCTCGCCTTTGTGGGAGGAAATGATTGTAGTGTAATAAGGGGGAGTAGCGAGTGAATTCAAAGGAGAGTTCGAGGCACCTACCTTTTTGCTTCGACAAAAGGGGAAGAAGGGAGTGTAAACGGGTAACTTTTACATTTTATTATGTATCACAGTTTACATATTTGTCATCAACAAAAAGGGGGAGATTGTTAGTGCAAATATTATGATATTTAAACTTAACGGTTTCTTCGGTTTTAATGATGACAAACATATAACTTGTAATGCATAACGTAAAATGCACAAGTTACTTGTAAACACCAATCATCGATGCATACTTACATCAACATCTCTCGACGTCTCAAGTATGCCTCAACAAAGTCGTAGATTTCCACCCTGACGCAAATCACTCAAGGTATGTACAAACAAATCTACGACTTGACTAATGATCAAAGGATTATAGTTTTCTCTAAACTCCACATTTATCAAAGGATTATAGTTTTCTCTAAACTTCACATTTTTAATGTGACAAAACATTTTTCAAAAATACATTTTACAAAATATTTTTGAATTAAAAAGTTTAATTTGAAAAATAAGTCCCCAACAGCTATATTTTACTCAAACCAGCTCCAAACTCTCCCAAATAAACTTTCACCACTAAAGACAAAATTTGGAGCGTCTTTGTCCCGGACGGTACCACGGTACCACTAAATTTAGTGGTACCGTGTGACAATTAGTGGTGTCGTCCCCCTGTAACGGTCAAATTTCTCTTTGCCTATAAATAGTGGACCATTTTACACTTCCCACTTGATTTTTCCAGCCACTTTTCTCTGGTCTAATTCCTTCTTAGTTAGATCACTTTCTTTGATCATTTAGAGAGTCTTAGTTTGTTTTAGAGTGATCCAATCATCCATTCAAGTGATCACCTTCATTCCTCTTCTAGTCCAAGAGAAGAACACAAAGTATCAAGAAGATACAAAGTGTTAGATTCATTAAGACTTGTTGTAAGCTTGTTGTATCTTGATATACATCAAGTAGTCATTATCTTTTGTTGAGTCTTGTAAGAGTTGATCATTATGATCATGTTGAGATCTTGGAGATCTCTTGTAGCTAGTGAGCTTGTGTGTTGATCAAGTGGATCATGAGTAGATCGTGAGTAGATCGGGTAGATCGAGTAGATCGAGTGTAGATCATGTGGATCTTGTAGCTTGTGTGATGTGTGTGGATCGTGTAGGTCGTGAGTAGATCGGTTAGATTGAGTGTAGATCATGTGGATCTTGTAGCTTGTGTGATGTGTGTGGATCGGGTAGATCGTGAGTAGATCGGTTAGATTGAGTGTAGATCATGTGGATCTTGTAGCTTGTGTGATGTGTGTGGATCGTGTAGGTCGTGAGTAGATCGGTTAGATTGAGTGTAGATCATGTGGATCTTGTAGCTTGTGTGATGTGTGTGGATCGGGTAGATCGTGAGTAGATCGGTTAGATTGAGTGTAGATCATGTGGATCTTGTAGCTTGTGTGATGTGTGTGGATCGGGTAGATCGTGAGTAGATCGGGTAGATCGAGTGTAAATCATGTGGATCTTGTAGCTTGTGTGATGTGTGTGGATCGGGTAGATCGTGATAGATTGGTACTAGCTAAGATTAGTACTCGACATTTAGCTTAGTGTTGGAAAATAATGTAAGCGACGTTGTATGGTTTTCTCCGCAGAGAATGGAGCTTGTTGATTAGTGAAGTAACTCTCGAGTTGGGTACTCGGGGAGTAGAGTAGGGCGAAGAGGAGCTTCGTGACCAAACCACTATAAATAGCCATGTCCGGGTTTGCATTTTCTTTACTTATCTATTTACGTTCATTTTCGCATTTACCGCTTTACATCTATATCTTGTGTAGCATTTATACTTGTGTGGTTTGTTGCTTGTATTGTGTTTGTTATGCTTTGTGTCATGGCATGTTATTTACAATATGTCTTAATTTCTGTTGTTGTTACATGCCTTACTTGATGCTTTATATTACCTCTAGTTTTTGTAAGTCTTGTGTTGACACTTTTCTTATCATGTCACACTTGATCGGGTGTTTGATACAAAATTTTTGTAAGTTTCTAAATAGAAACGTATTCACCCCCCCCCCTACAGTTTCCACAGGATTGTTGTTTGCGATTCTACATGTTATCTTCGTTATGTCCTTGGTAATCATTGCTACGCCATATCTCATCTCCATGTTGAGATCATTGTGGATACACTCTGCTTGCTCACTAGCATTTAATCATAGGTGGTCTAGTGCAATTGTGGAATTTGACTCTCAAATAGCTATCTCCTTATCATGTTTAGACCTATTAGCGTCATGGAGTTTAGTTGCTCTTGTGGATGACATTCGCTTACGGGTAAATAACGAATTCTTGGGTTAACCGAGAAACAATCAAGTAGCTCATTGGGTTGCTCGTCATGGGTTTTCTACCACTTAAAGTGTAGTTGGGATGTTTCTTTTCCTGAAAAATTTTCCTCGCTTTCGAGGAGTGATTTTTACGGATTTTAAGTTTTTTAAATGCATACTTGCGGTAAAAAAATTGAAGTGGAGAAGTTTGGTACGGAATAATGAGAATTAAGATAGGCTGATGCAAACTCAGTGGGGATGAAATGAGGGGATTTTTTGTTATTTATTATTTTATTTTTATTTTTATTTTTCCTTTGTTTGAACTTAGAAGAAATTTAATTGAATGGTAAGAGAAGACGTTAAGAAATAAAATTTAGGAAAGAGAAAGAACTCAAAGAAGTTTGATTTGGTCATTAAATTAATTTAATTGCTAATAATTGTTTTACATAACCAATCAAGTAATAAGCAACTTGAAAGAATACTAACCCGTTGCTTTTACCCCTATTTACTTTTAAAAGAAAAAAGCGTCACAAAATTTGACACAGTAAACAAAGACATTTAGGGTGGTGGCAGTCATGCCTCCCAAAAAACCCATACCTTCCAAATTCACCAATAATATCATTCCAACTCACTTACACTTTTTTCATACCTCCCAACCCCTTTTTAGTGGCAACCATAGATTTTTCATACCTCCCAACCCCACCAACTTATTTTATTTTTTTATTTTTTATTTTCATAAATTATATTAAACAATTTAATAAAAGCATAAATATTTCATTAATAAATTAAAACAACATTACATAATACTTGGAAAAACAAAACATAATCTAAAAATCGCTAGACCATCCATATTTCTCCGCGAGTTGACGTTTCTTGGCAAGAGTGATGTCTCGCATAACCGGATTGGTTATGTGATCGTGAGGTTCGTTATAGAACTTCAATGCACGAAGGTAAGCCTTTTCTTCAGCATTAGCGAGTTGTGTAGCCATCAACTTTTTGGTCACTTCATCCTTTTCACGTTTACTTTGCAACACCTCCTCCATCATTTGTGCTTTCTTTGCCGTGTAGCTCTCGAAGTTCTCAACAACACTATTCCTTGTCGACGACGCCTCACTAACGGGCTTTTTCCCTTTTCTTTTACGAGTGGGAGTTGTGTCGTCATTTAGATCGGGAAGAACAGTTTCGACATTGTCATTGCTTCCCGACTCGTAGAATGTAGATTCCGTCGATTTTNATTGCTTGAAATTCAGCCCACAAATTGAGTGACGCAAATAGAATCTATTTCTAAATATGTAGGTACATGCTCTATGGCTCTATGCAACTGTATCCAAATTCGTGTTTACTAGACATTATATATTTAGGCAAAGTGAGAGCATCTGATCTACTCCAAGTACTCCATTGTATTTTGCAAATCTAAGGAACAAACCCATGTGTGTTCCATCTTTCACATTTGTTGCTTTTCAGTTTGATTTGATTGGCTGATGTATAAAGTGAAATAGAATAGTTGATGATTTCTTTATTGAAATCGACCTATGAAAAAAGAAGTGTTGCCATTTATTGAATTTGAACTGGTATGTGATTATCATTGAAGTTACAATTACAAGTTTACAACTAAAGTGTGTAGTACCATGTAACAAACAAACATATCGATAAGGAACTTGTTTCAATGCATATTTTGGTCGTGCTAAACTTAAACTGGCAATGTGTTTGATGTTTACAAAAGAATGAACAAAAAAATGGATTGAGATTCCATCTGGTTTGGATGAACATGATCGGTTATGTTCCTTCACAAATAAAACAGCGGACCTACAGAGAGTCCCAAATTTTCTTTTATTCGTTAAAGAACATGACCGATCATGTTCATTCAAACATGAAATGATCCCATTCTAAAAAATGATTTCAATAACCCGAGACTTTACTAAATAACTAATTGTGAACATTAACTTATGAAATAAGAATTGATAGAATCCCATACTCCATCGTTCACTCGTAGTCGTAACCACACGATTATGAGATGTGTCATATGTTAATTCTCATTGTTCATGTACTCTATCGATTTTGCCACATCTTATTTTTATTTTAACACAATAAATTATAGGGACTCTATGTAGTTTTACCCAGATTTCATCGTAGTTACTCAACTTTAAAATTTGCATTGATAGTCATTCACTTAAAAACCATGCAAGTGGATGATCCAATATTAATTCATAGACAGGGATTTAATCGTGTACATGGATTGCATAGTTTTCGAGTTAAAACGTTATCCTTGTATAATTAGGCTAAAGTTTTTGAAAATTTTTCTTTATTAGGTATCATATACTGTATTCTTTACGTTTGAGATTGATCAGACCCATCCATTACTTTTCGATGTTTAAGAAAAATTTGTTGCCCGTAAGGTTGACCCTAGAAGGCTAGAACTTAGAACTTATAACTTAGAAGTACTTCTAGGTGGATCTGTGGATATGGGCTAACATGTGTTCTTCAAACTTTTATTAGGCCTATTTATCATAAGACTAGGGTTACATAATGGGCTTGGTCCAGCCCATTAGGAATTTAAAGAAGAAAAATTAGCACGTTAATCTATTTTGGTTTTGCTGCAATAATGTTATTTTGGTTTTGCTGCACTAGAGTTTAGTTCAAAAAAATAATAATAATAAAATAAAATAAAAAAATAAAATAAATAATGTTATGGATCATTATTTGTGGATGTCCGTATAGCTAATAAGAGGCCACGGCCGTTTTTACCCTACTGTTTATCTTATATATACCTCATGTATCTCTGACATTATAGATCAATTGAAGAATACTTTTCATTCCCTCAATTCTTATTCACAACACTTTATCAGCACGCTCTACAAGTGTTTTTCAGATCTATAAGACGGGTTGAGCTTTTGGTTTCTACGATTCACACTTCCCATCAGATTGTGACCAGGTTTGTTACGTAGTCTTTATAAGCAGGTTTAATTCTAGAATTCACAATGATCGAATTTATTTAATCAACATTCTTCCTAATAAATACATGCATTTGATAAATATTAATCACATAATTAATAAACTTGACAGTAATAAATTAATCAAGTTTACTTTTCATATGTCACTATCTTGACATGTACAGAGTAAGGATCAAATGAGAAATATAACTAAGATGAGAAGAATGAGAAGAAACCACAACCACAAATATTAGATGCACTCACAAAAATAGATGCATCTCTCTATTATTTCTCCTTCCTTATTTAAAATACATGGCCACAATTGTTTCTCACTCTTCTCATTTCAATAATTCTTCTCACTAGATCCACACTCGACAGTAATAAACATAAGTTATGATTTTTTTTTGTGTTACGTGATACTTTATTAGTTTATTATATGGTTATATTGCTTAAACTCAAGATATGTGTATGACGGATGTTTATTGCTTTAGCTGAACATTATAAAATATAAATAAAACATAACATAGTTGTTTATTGCTTTAGTGATTTTTGTTAGTATTTAATCGTTGGAATACATCATGATGTTGGATCTATTAAAAAGATGTTTAGTATGAATGTATGATTCTTTATGAATATGAACTAACCAACTTGACGGTTATTAATTTAGCCCAATTAATTGGTATTTAATTAGTTTGGGAAATGCTATTAGGTGCCCAGTGGGCATTAGATAAAAGTCATTTAATAAACCATCCTTTCCATCTTTAATATCACCTCCTATTAATTGACTTCTAGCAATTTAGTTATAGCCAATTTACCCTTTCTTTGTTCGATCTATCCTAATATTTTGCACAAATGAATCAATTATATCTTGAGGAATGAAATTGCAATCAATGTTTAAATCACAGAAGATACAAAAAAAAGTTCATATTAAATTCAATATATTCATATTTAATTGTCTAAATCTTTTTAACGAGTGTAATATTTGTAAGTATAACACCCACTTTTTTATACCGACTAATTTATATAGAATATGAAGATTTTTAGCTTTGATAATCTTCTTTCTTTATGTCTCATGATTCTACAAATATTTTTCTTTTAAACTTTGCTAATTTTTTACTTTTGTAGTGACATCTTTGGCGCCAATGGTCTAAGTATTTATATATGTTTTTGCATACTCTTACATAGCAAAACACTTTTAAACCTTTTCTTTCAATAATTCTTAAATATTCTTTCACGTCAAACATGGATGCAAATTGAT